>VZTB01002292.1:2280-49120 GCA_013397245.1 Thryothorus ludovicianus
TGACACCACAGTTGGGGCCCTCCAGATTGCTCTCAATATTTTCAACGGAAAACTGCCACCATATGCTGCTTGCCAGTTTTTTGAACTCTACCAAGAAAGCAATGGGCAAGTATCTTCTTATTTATGTAAGAAAGAGTTTAGAATTTCCTACCTTCTTCCCCAAAACCAAGATACAATTTTGATTTAAATAGATACTTCACTGACCGACTCATAGGCACAAAGTCATATTAAAACTAGGGAAAATCACATTTTCTGGACATGCATGTGTGCTTTGAAAAACAGGAAGAAGAGGTAAAACAAGCCTTACAAGAGGGAAGAAAATGGTAAAATAATTTTTTCTGATTCTTCGGATAATAGCAAGAAGGTTTCCAAGACATAACTCCCACAATAAACCTGTTGGCTTAGAAGAACCCAGTGGTGGTGCCATTCAGAAGGACCTTTTCAGCTGACTGTTGATCTGTGCAGTTAAATAACCAGCTTTGGCAAAGTGGGCTTTGCAGACATCTTTCACAAAGCCTCCATTCTTGGAGAACACGTTCTAGAGTAGGATGTTAGAACCTATTAACCTATCTCCAACATGCTGTCTCAAAGTAGGAAACCTATTTAGGAATCTTTTTTAAAAAACTTTTCAATGTCGTTAATCAGGCAATATAGCATCGAAATGCATTATCGGAACGACACTTCAAAGGATCCATATCTCCTCACTTTGCCAGGGTGCACCTCTTCCTGTCCACTTGAGAAGTTTGCTGAACTAGTTTCTCCTGTGATTACAGAAAACTGGTCAAAAGAATGTGGGAAGAAAGACAAAATGAAAGGTAGTGTAACAGTTCTGTATTTTCCACATAGGACATGGAGGCAGATATTTTATCAGTGGTTCTGAATTTTGTACCTTTCACACAATCAATAGCTTCCCCTTTAAATGTGGGCCAGATTTACCATGGACATGGAATGGTCAGTAGAACTTAAATGAGCATATTCACAAAAGGGGCTGCCTAAAGGCCGTGGTCAAAACTAGATCTCCACTTGTTGGAAACGTCTAAGAGAAGTGTGGATGTGGGTCCATACATGAGGGTCCTGTTCATGTTTGATACATCAGCCTTTCTGCAAATGCAAAGCAAAAATGGCTTGCAAATGCATGGTAAGATTCATGCATCTGCATTTCTGCAGGTGTATTGAGTGCAGCTGATCCATGATCTACTAGTAACTGAGAGCTGATAACCTCTTACTGCTTGAAAGAGGGAGGAGAAAAGCAAGGCAATACATGCTACTTTTCAACAGTCCAGTTTATTTCCCATGTCCTGCGTATATTCACCATTTTTCTGATCCCTGATGAAAATATTTTTCTTTTATCATGAACTACACATAGTCCCTCCTGCTCTATGGAGGGAGTAAGACTTACCTATGCACAGGAAGCAATCTATAAATTTTTAGGATTGAAGTATACGTTCTTATGTTACATATGTCAGTAANCTTCACAGATATTTTTATTGGATTTAATGTTGCTGTTGTCTTGTTGTCCATTTTTAACCTTGCACTGCTCTACCTCCTTTATCATTATGGACGCTGCAGGCACAGAAACAACTACCAAGACATTTAAATTGGAGGTAAAGAAATAAAAAAGAGAGCAGCTAGACATCAAGAATTACTTGAAGTTGCTGATATCAGTTTGCTCTGGTCAAAATAATCTCCAAAGCATATTCAATAAACCTGAAGAGCTGAGGTATCTGTGGCCTAGCTCCTAAAATTCTACATATCTGCAGTGAGAAATACTGCAAGAAATATGTTATTTTAGGAATTGCTGGATGGACGGATGGATGGAATGACTTCAATTTATATCTCTATTCTACTACTACTATTAATCAAACTTACATTAACCAGTGGGCTGAAGGAATGCTATTGCTTATGCTTTTTTCTATATTACCTATTACCATTTAGCTCTCACCTGCTACTCAACTAGTCTTTCTTCAAAACTGCATCATGTAATATTTACCTTACTTCTTATAAACAGTTATTTTGTTGATGCACAGGAAAATAGTTTTAGTGAGCAGAAGTTGCAATTACTGTATGAGAAAGGCTCATATCAGCATTTGGACATACTGCTCCCGCTTTTATTCATGCAAATCTATGCATGAATTTAGACCTTGGCCTTCAGCTAATAAAAGTCTTCAGCCTTCTCTTTAAAGGAGTTACACCTCTACAGCTCCCACTGAAATTAGTAGAACTGGGATAATCTCTATCACAAATCCAGGCATCAAGCAAGAATCTTAGTGCAACAGCATCTTGGTCAGTGTCTGTAACTTCAATAATATGGATAAGTAAATATATTAAAATCTATTTTCTGTTGCTACACTGTTTTCCTATTTTTCTGAGTTCCCAGTCATGAATGATCTTTTGCTCAGTGTTTCTTTGAGCCAGTCTTAGAATAATTCCTCAAGTTATCATTCTCTTCATTATATATTATCTTAAATCACAGTAACTCCTATAACTCCTTGCTCTGCTTACAATTCTATGTGTTAGCAAGATGTACACTGAAAGTAAGAAAGAAATGATTCTGCTTTTTGATCTCTTCTATGCAATATATTTTGTTTAGATTGTAAGTTTCTAATGTCAGAGAATGTGTTTCTATAACTGCTCTTGAATTCACAAAGTACATGCTTAATAGGCACTAATATTGCTGTATATAATCTTACTTATTGTCATATGTGTCAAGACTGAATCGACTTTTTCATCCTGTAGCCCTTCAGAGGATACTGTGAATTACAATACCATGGAGAAGTCTCTTTAAAAATCAGACCAACCATACAAACAGGAGCCAACAGCAGGGTCAGCTCAATAGATATAATGTGCTCAAGCTAATGTGCCCCTGTTGAGATTCAGAAGGAGAGAAAGCTGAGGGATGGAGCTGCTTAGCTCAGACATAGCATCACAGCAATGTGAATACATTGCTTCTGGGCTTTCACTCACATTCTGTGGGTTGCAATGTGGAGCCCAGGAGCCTCAGTAAGTTATCACTGAGAGAGTGATGTAGAGATCAGCCCTCAATATTACAGCTGAAATGTGATATGATTTTATATAGTGATATTAAATATCATATATTAAATAGCATAAGTCAGAGTAATAAATGCTTGTGGGAATATAGCACTTCCCAAACATTGTATTTCTTGTAATAACTTCAGTCACTGAAGTGTCCACCTTTTGAAAATTATCTGTCACTCAGTAAAAAGCTTTTAGTAGTATCCATGGCATTTCCATTTTATCTGTTTTAGGAAATATAATCAACTGGTGGATTTGAGTCTTAGATGTTCAGGATTTTTATTGTATAACAAGTTGATGCAAAGCTGTCAAAAACATGAAAGGCTGTCCCTAAATCAGATGGTTTAGATGTACAAGCTTCAGCTTGTAACTAGTCATTTTGATCCTCATGCAAAAACTTGAAGGAATATCTATATTGCAGTCAAATGTATTAAAGCAGATATAGAAAACAAGTCAGAGCTGGCTTGGTTACAATTAGAACTCAAAGTATACTCAAAGTGTACTCAAAGTGGGGGAAAAGATCAGAACAAACTGCAAAACTCATCCTGGCTCCTGTATGTGCATATATATATATATAAACATATGCACAGTCAGTGGGTTACCTGATACTGAGCTCTGCATTACCACTGCCATAATGCTGCTAGTACCCACTTAAGGATAAATTATGGTTTTTATTAGAGGAAGTGAGATGCTTGACAAATGAAGATGTATTGACTGATAATGTGCAGTAAGAATCAGTTTTGAAATATTAGAAAATCAGTCAATTGCAATCCTCAAGAAGCAGAATGGGATATGTTCCAAGTTTGCTTCCTACAAAAAGAAGTAGATTCAGACAGAAAGCAAAATGTGAAATGTCTGAGACATCTTGTCTGGTTTATGCTGTTCAAGTCTAAGATGTAACAAAGAAATTCAAAAGATAAGGCAATTCTTACTGCACCAGGAGCTCTCAGGAAGGAGTGTTATTGTAGTGACACCTTTCTGTTAACAGATAGTCATACTTGAAAATGCATATGCACTTTCAGAAAGGATCCAGTGAACAAAAGTTACAGAGAATGCAATGACAGGTTCTGATGATGTAACTTCAGAATTAATGAGGGTACATTAAAGATGTAATACCTTAGTAAAGTAGGCCCTGAATCTCACTTACAGGAAAGATGTTTTATTTTGCTGTGTTTAAATCAAGTAAAATTTCTCCAGTGGAGTAAAATGTTGTACACGTATATAGATTCATAGTTTTTTTATTTTTTCAGCCATATTTACAACTTTCTTAGTATTATCTGCAGACTGTTTGTGATTAGAAAATATCTTGTCTCCAATCAACTTGTGGCACTACAATAAAGTACTTTAAAGAAACAATTCAACATTTGCCATTTTATCTCATTGAAAAACAATGGAGCCTTCAGTACATCCAGCATTTCCAAACAAAAGTAAATGTTCAGATTTGTTATTTCTGTAAGAGCAGATTTTAAAGCACTTCTGCTTTGATATAAATAAAGTTGATGACATGAAGCTCTTCAATTTGCCCTCTAGTAGTGACATCATCTGTCTCTACAATAATTACAGTAGCAACTAGATGCTCTGCAGCAGGGTTTTCTGGTTCCTATGGTACACAGTAATGCACATGCAGCACTTTTCACGTCAGTCAGCAACAACTTCCTCTCACTGAATTGATTTTATTTGGGAGCTTCTTTTTTCACAGGCCTGAATATTGCACACAGTGGGTCAGCACAGAATAGGCATTTGAATTCCAGAGTAATATTGGCTCAGCCAGGAGCACTCACGTTCACTTGTACCAGTAATGTAGAGACACTGGATCCAAATGACATTATTTCCTCTCACTACAATGGATCTTCTTAGCTGTGGTAAGAAAGCAGAATGACAAATGCACTTTATTTGAATAATTAAAAAACAATATATCCAGTCCAAAAGTTCTCGCGTCTGGATTAAACTCCTAAAGACAAGAGTTATATTTTTCTCCACCAAAAACAAACACAAAAAACTCCACCAAACAAAACAAAACAAAAAAACCCCTAAAATTTCTACTCTATGAAGAGCATTTATGATTTACAATGCTGGAATTTGAAAGTGTGAGTAGAAACACACTTATTCTTAGGCACATAACCTTGGCCCATACCAATCCGTGCCGAGGTGATGTCAGCAATACTGCGTAAGATTGTATTCTAGGCATGGAAGAATTAAAACTACTGTAGTCCTTATTGTATTTCTTATAAAGAAGGGGATGTAAGATGGACATTTACCTATAAACAGCTAACTTTATTGATTGAGACACTAATGCTTTTTCATCAGAAATGTCCAAGTATTAACACTCAGGTAAACATGAGTTGCTATTAAAGAGTGTATCACTTGAACTATTACAACACATGGTCTCTTCTGTGGCTAGGCAACTTCACCTCCAAAGGGATTAGAGCACTAGAAAGACCTGCAAGATGACAAGTTGGAGATCAGGTATAGCTGGAAAGACAGTTAAAAACACTAAGTCTTGTTTTGCTAATTTCTGAAACTTTTCTTATAGAATGACACTACCTTTTCTCCTGAGACTCAGTGCATTATCAATTTTTTTCTATCCTGCAGACTGAGGTTCCACTGGTCTTTTAAAAAGTCTGTATAAAGTAGAATGATGCCATTTATCAGTTCAAAGTAGATGGAGGCAAAAGTAGTTGTCCTAGCTTCATCTCTACATATATTTATCTACAGTCATGTGCATGTCAAAAAAAAAAAAAAGTAATTTCATTGTGCTCTGTTTACAGCAGCTAAAATTTCTTGCTCTCTTCCCACCTTGACTTCAGAGGACACAGCAATTCTCCTAGCTCATCTACCCTAGAAACAAAACCTATGGAAAGAAAAGTTGTAAAAGACAGACTGATCATAAAGTCTTTTCTTTAGGAAGATGAGAATAAATGTGGACTGTAATTTAAGTTCCAAACAGATAGGCTCTCCATTCTCTAACATACAAGTGTTGACAACATTTGGGTCAATAATTACAGGCAGACTAGCAAAATTCCATAATACCCACAACTATTGAGCTATCTGAGGACAGTGCCAGTACTTCTTGGAAGTGGAGCTCCTTCATTCTTTCCATTCTAAAGCATTCTAGCAGTTTCTCCTGGCTACTTTTTAGAAAGCAGCAAGAGTTGAAGCAGATCGGGAGCCTACATCTTGTTCAGAATGTTTGAAACACGTGCATTTAAGATTAAAATAGATGTGATCAGTGAATTACCATTGTACTTGTTGTACAACAGTTTCTTCACTTGTTTTATTAGAATCTATATACAGAAATACTTTTACAGTACAGGCCAACTCCTCCAAGGCAGTCAAACAATTCAGACATAGCATGTTACACTTGTATATGGATGAGATCATTTGCTACTGATACAAGCAGCTCTACTTGAGAATCCTCTGTATCCTCTGTAATATGGTGGTGGAAGAGAGCTTTATCAATCCATTATCCACAACAAACAGACTTCTCTTTTCTTGGTAAAAGAAGATGTGGATGAACAGCTATAACAATCTGGAATACTTTTCAAATAAACACATAGAAGTCTCTTTTTGCTAAATGAAGGCCTAATTTTCACTTCACTAAGCTAAATGTTTGGAAAGAAGGATCTGGAAAAGACAGGCTATACTAAACCATGCTATGCTGCAGTTAGCCCAACTCCAGCACAGTTATTGAGTTGTCTTCTCTTGTAAAGCTATTTGCTCTCATCTCTGAGTTACTGATAGGATAGAAGTGAAGGACTATACAGAGAGTACTATAAGTTTACCTTTACATATTTTAATGATCAAAATATTTGGCCATGTATGTGAACCAAATGAGTCATTAATCCACTTGACTGCTCATTCTAAGCACCACACTGAACCTCAGTGTAGACACCAAAGCATAGTCTCTGTTGATTTATCTCTCCCCCTTTCTGACCATACATTCAGTAATATGAATACTATAAAAAAACCACTAGCTGGGCTGCTTGGCCTGGTTGTCTGGTTGAGATTTCACTATGGTTTAAATACCAACCCTCTGGAAAGACCATTCTTCATTATGAAGTGCTGTTGTCATTAATGACTGCCTGACTTGAGCCCAAAGAAGAATCCTATATTCTGCAGAATTGCAGGCCAGAGTACAACTACTTAATATTTATTTACCTGATGCTTCAAAGAAGTAACTCTGAACAAAATGTTAGGAGATTTTCATAACCATAACTTGCATTATCAAAGCAGACTGAGCACTCTAAACAAACTTTCTCCTTTATTTCAATGAAGTAAGTTAGGGGAGTGCAGACATCCTCTGACTCTTTTTAAGTGTGCAATTTATAATGATGTATCTCTCTGGTTTAGGATATATTTCTAAAATGTAGTCTATATTTGTCATCAGAGAAAACACAAAGTCTAATATGAGGGTCTTGATGATGATAGGTCTTGACTATTCAAGAAAGAGCTGTGTATCCTGAAATAATGATGATAAACTTTAAAAGAACTGCATTGCAGAGCAGAAGGTTGTTAGAGACTCTAATCTGTATGAAGTAAATTCTAAGAAAACTGGAAATGCTATAGGAATGGTCACATGTATGGGTTTGGAAGTTTTTTAATAATAAAATATAAAAATTTTGAAAATGGTCTCTTCTGTCAAAAAATTCTTGGAGTGGTTCTGAAGTTACTCTTTCTGCTCTTCTCAGAGATGTTTTTGTTTTCCACCATGTGCTTATATGTTCACTGAAGCGTTGTAAATGTTACTGTGACAAGACCACTCCTGATTTTCCCTGAGTCTGAAAGAGTGCATAGGAGTGAAGAAGGAGGGGAACTGAGCATAGCTGGACAACACCCTACTCCCAAATCAATCCTTAATTTATACACTAAGCAACTGATGTAAAACTGATAGCAAGGTAACGTGACACATGGAAACTAACTCAGAAAATCATATGTTTTACCATGTATGGTTCCTAAAGACACTCCATCATGTTTTAAGGAAGATAAAAGCGAGAGAAAGCATCAGAAGATGAATGGCATAACCTTAGTCTAGCCAAAGCATGCAGTAGAAATGTAACATAGAATGAGCAGGAAAGCAAACCCAAAAGAACTATGATTCTGCATATCCATGGGATGTCCCACTAACCATCAGCAGCACCTAAAGGATCAGTCTCATGAGTTAGCTTAAATATAAAAAAAGCTAAAATTAGCATAATAATAAAAATATAAATTCCTAATGTTTGGTTATTTTATACTTTTATAATGCTTTTCCTCATATGAAGCTCTTTTCCTTTAGATTCTTTTGATTTCAAATCTTGTCTGGTGACAAAACAAGTTCTAAATAATCTGGTGAAGGCTAAGCAAATAATTTCATAAATCAGAGCCAACATTTTTGCATAGTGGATGGGCAGCTCCCCCAAGTGTTTAACAACCATTGGATTGTGTGGTTTCCAGCAGTCTGTGGACAGTCCTCTACTTTAATACAAGAGCCTAGTTCTAAGTGGGTAATGAAAGGTCTTGGTAGACACTAGATAGAGTCTCTGATATTCAGCAAAACAATGGCATGAGAAACAAGTGTGATGGGAAAGGCAGCTTGTGTAAGCACCACAGGCTTCTCCTGAAATGAAACATAAGACAAAAGCCAAGGCATAAGGTGCATCCCTAAGTATATTAATTATATTAGGGCATTGGGAAAACCCCTCAAGGTGAATTTAAATTTAAAAGAAAATCTGTAAATAAAGAGAAAAGATTTTTTCCACCTTAACATCATTTATGTAAGGGTAAGCACAAAAAAAAAAAAAAAAATTAGTCAAAAGACTAGATCCCAGCTTTTTGGGTACTGTTCAGAATCTACTTTGTGTATGTAGAGATCAGTAGAGGCTGTGGTGTATCCATAGCCATTCTCACACATATCATTCCTTGTGTTAAACACTACTTTGGTTAAAGAATTCCTTGGGGTCTCTGCAGTTAAGAGGATTTTCAAATTATGACAAAATTACACCTACACACATACTGTCCTGTAGAAGTGTCAAAGCCATGACCGTGCTGCCTTGCTGCCAAGAGTGCAAATCCTCCAAAACAAGGTCGAGGTCACCCAGCTGCTGCAGGGCAGGGTAACTGCCACAGTTATTTAGGGACTGATAACACAGGGTGTGTAGGAGCAACAGCCCCTCGCCTAGCAAGGGCTGACTCGAGTAGCCCTGGCATGCTCTGTGACATTAGGTAGACTGCTTGAACCCTAGGAATCTCCCCACCTTTCCATCTCTCTTCTCATCACCTTCAGATGCAGCCCCGTGGGCATTAAGAAGGGCTGAGTCACAACTTCCTAAGGATTACTGGGAGCAGTCTGCCACCTACTGCTAAAACAAGATCCTGGTGTTTGCAGCTTCCCACTCATCACAAGAAATCCTATTTTCATAATTATAAGAAAATCATAAGAAAGTTTGTTTTAAATGGAATATAGCTCACTCTGATACTTCTGAATCTGAAGCTAGAATAATCTTGGACGTAAAAGGTCAGTTATGCCATTCCAGAACTAACTTTTGTTTCAAAGAAGTAGAAAAGGTATTATTACCAATTTTCTTCTAGATAACATGCAGAAAGTTGATAGGTAAATTAGTGTCAAATGAACAGATCTTGCTGCCTCAGAAAATACCAGATTTCACTACTACACTAGGCTCAGAGATTAACCGAGGATCTTATTTTTCACAGAACTTTTATTCCGTCATATTCAATGGCAAAACTTCAGAAGATGATTGTTCTTCTCTGATGAACTCTGTTAGCCTGTGTTCATCATGAAATGTGCTTAATTCCCATAGCTAGGTAATGCAACAGACATCTTAAATGGAAGAACAGAGGAAAAACATCTTTGATCAGTGTGCTGTTGATTACAGACTTACCTGTGCTATATTAAATTTCCATGCTCACCACAGACTTTCTACCAGCATTTTCTTACCTCTTGTTGATTACAGTGATGAATCCAACCCACTGTCTTCGGCCAATTATATATATATAATATTATAATATACAATATATATTATATATTTTATTATATATTATATGTATAATATACAATTATACTTTGTATAATACTGGGAGTTTCAGCTGGGGATTTTTCAACACTTTGCTATCTGAAGTCCAATGCTGTTGCCACACAAAGATACAAGCTTTCTATTGAAGCCAACTAAAGACAGATTTGTTCTAGAAACAGATGTTTAAGGCCTAGCAAGTTTGAAACTTTGTATGTTTTTTAATGCTGGGAAAATCTACAGCAAAAATAATTTTAAACCCCAAGCTATTAAGGGATAAGACTGTAATAGTTTGAGAAATAATTCATGGCAAAGAAATTCCCACTTCCAAATTCTCTTTAAAGACCTTGTACTAATGTAAGTACAAAAATAATGATACACTGAAAGAAAATTAATTGCTGTAACAGATTTATATTGATTTTAAGAGTATTATTCACATTTTTAAAACATAGTTCTTGAGGTACTCGAAGTTAATGATCAGAAATTAATTCTTAACTTTTTGTTGCCTTCTGCAGTACAGAGCAATGCTGCTTGAAGCACAGACAAGACACAAAGAAGGGACACACAAGGGTATATATGAGATAAAAATAGCAAAGGAAATGTGAAGATATGCAAAACACTTGCCTTGCAGCCACCTCCTGGAAATCCTTACCTTTGGGATTACTCATCACACGTGCATAGTTCCACTGACTCTGATCCCTCACACTGAGAGTACTCACCTAAGCAAAGGCCAGAAGAAGCAGGTCCTTCTAGACGGTAAAGGGAGGAGCAGTGAAACAAGAACAATATGGTAAGCTGCAAATATATCAGATTTTGGGCAGGGGTATTAAGTCTCTCTAGGAAATCAAGAGGAAGAAATAAATTCTCCTTAGAGGAACAAAAAAAAAAACAAACTCACAACGAAAGAGTAAAATTCTGCATAGGGATGTCGGAAGCCACAAAGTAAAAGGAAACAGAACTCCATGTGTTGAGCTGGTTACAAATTGGAACACTGTCAAATGCAGCTTCAGGCTTTTTAATTTTACTTTTAATCAGCAAAATCCAAGCTGTGTCCCTGTTTACTGGTTGAACTAAAACAAATTTAGTGCCACAACTGAACAGTTTGTCCTTTGTCTGCCATGTGCCAAGTCATCACTTTGTGCTTCGTCAAAAGCTGTATTAGTTTTTCCAAAAAACTAGGTGCACCAGCTCTCTAAGCACTGTCCAGAGAAAACCAAGTTTTATTTGAAGACATAACTGCTAGTCATTTTTACACGAGAACAGCAAATAAATTAATAAAATACTTAATTTTCTCTTAATGACTACCAAAATGTTAATTTATTCAAATACAATAAACTAACAATTCAGTTTTAGTCTATTTCTGTATAGGGTATTCTATACCTTACTTGACTTCACAATCTTATTTGTGCAGAGAAAAGTTTTCTTGTATGGGTCAGGTCGCTTCAGATGATACAATTCACACTGAAATAATTAATCAGCATAACTGGTTATGCAAATAATGACGTCTTCATAAAAAGATTCAGTTTGAACATGATCAGTAGTAAAAAGAAAAAAAGACTCAGTGCCTTTTTGCTAAGAAATCACTTGTTTTGCAGATTGCAGGTGAAAACTACCAGTAAAAAGCTTGAGCAATTATGAAATTGGCTTATATATTAATGAATTTTATTCTTGACTTTCCTATAGCGGAAGATATTCCTCCTCTCAAAATGCAATTTAGACCAGAAGCAGAAACAAAATAATGTGATTTTGTAACTGTGAGCATGGTCCTTTTCATGGCTGTTATAACATCACCCCTATTGAGGGACAGTTCAAGTATTTTTAAACTTAGTCTACCCTTCTCTCAAGTGGATAGAACCTAGTTGCTGACCAACTAATTCAATAAGCACACTAGCTAATTTCACTTCATTGTTAAGTAATTTATCAAAAAGCTAATTAATTCATATAATTCAAAACTGGTTTATTAGTACACTACAATAATAATTGGTATTTTCCACAAATTATTTATAAATAAGGATATATTCAAACTTCTTTTATTATACGCCTCTCTGCCATACACTAAAAATAGAACAGCAGAAGTTCAGGGGAATTTGGCCAAAAAAACAAACTAGCACTAAATAAGATTACATAACTGTCCATATGCTTATGCTTAAAAACAACAGCATATGCCTTATATACCACTTCATGGTCACGATCTGTGTCAAAGCAAAGCAAAAAGAGTGGGAAGATAATATGGATAATATACTGCCTGAAATGGATGCTAGAAGGGGTTTTAACTTACTGCATGCATTTCTGCCTTGCTGCTCGTGCTTTCTCACATTCATCTACTTTTGTTTCTGTTAATTCAGCCAAATGACCCAGTGATCTGGATGTTAAGGGTGAAATACTTTTCGTCACTAGAATCTGAAATACCAGTATCCCTGCATGACTAAGAAACTGGTAAGGGACTCAATGATTTGGTCATAATGAGAAAAACGAAACCAGCAACAGCAAGAGGGAAATGAAGGTGAAACAGTAACGAACTAAGAAAAAATATCTGCCAACTCAAAAGAAAATAGAAATTTCCAAAAAACTGCTTCTGCTTATTACAGGAAATGCGAAAGAGCCTGAAAACCATGCTGACTGATGCTCTTTTTATGACTCACCATGTCCAGCAATCTTACATTGTAGCTGTCATTCAGCAGGGGAAAGGAAAAGTATCAGCTTCTCTATGTCCATAGTTTGCAATGCAGTTTAGCTTTGCAGTATATGTTACACCCTCCTTCTGTTGTTAATGTGAATGTAATCTGATTATCACTCTAAATAGCTCATAAAACGAGCTTTATAAGCACCTGTGCCTATCTCTTCTAAGCCTTCTTCCAAGGAGAAGGTGTGTTGCCTAGGAATATTCCCCACCCTCCTTCAGACCAGCACTAGCGATCACTGATGTTGCACAAAGAGCTTAAAACGCTTCTTACATAAATGCTGAGACCTCTTGCCTGCAAACAATAAAGGTGAGAATATGCCTATAGGGAATACCACCCACCTCTCTGGGTTCAATCACTTTATTTTTCTTCACAAGCTCCACAAAGTTATTTGGAGATTCAGAGTCAAGGAATCCAGGGTAATTGCGCATGACCTCTCAGATCTGAGATCTGTCTGCATCGAGGAGGAGACACAGCTCCCAGGATCAAGGCTTTTCCTGACTCCATCAGGAGTTTCAGGTTCAAATGTCAATTAATTAAGACACACCTTTTGCCATCAGTATGTGACATGCCAGCTCTGCCATGCAGGGACAGGGTGGCTTTATGTGCCATGATTTGCTGTGGGAAGTTACACCAAGATGTAAAGCTACACATAGGAATATAGCCTGAAATATCATCAGTGTTTATTTTTTTAGGCATTCTGACTGAAGTGAGCTGAAAGCAAAGTCACTATAGTTAATTTCCAGTTTTTCATAGCAAAAAAGGGACAGGGGATGGAGAGAGAGTAGCTTAAGTAGCCTAGTAAGATGCGTATACTACAAACCACACACATATAAAGCTACACTAGCTTTTGAAATTGTTGTAGACAGTTTCTTTGGAAAGCAGGATTAGATAGTGAGCAGCAGCATCCAAGATGTGGAAAGCAGCAGGTGTTGGGCATCCTGTTTTCTGTGCTGTGGTGCTGGAGCTATGAGTGCCTGATGTAACCTCATAATGAAACTTCTGAATATTTTGAGAAATTGAACACAGCTCAATAAAACAGCTCCTGAACTAATGTGGAATTTCTTGTCTTCCAGCAAACAGATAATTGCATTCTGTTGTACTTTAGAATGTTTATGAAACAAAAATACATCTTTGTAAAATCCACCATGAAAATATGTTCTAGTTGTGGATCATGCACATAGGCCAATAAACTACTATTGGGGTGGGGGGGTCTCTAACAGGTACACAGGTAATGCCTGAGATTAAATTGTTATAAAAGCAACACAGCTTTCACATAATGTTCTTTTGTATTTGTGATAACACCTTGAAGCTGTGTCATTCATAAATGGTAAGTCTGCATTTCTCAGCTAGCAGTCATTCAAATGGTAGAGAGCAACTACTGGACTATGGAAAGCTTTAAAAAAAAAAAAAAGGAAAAATGAAATATTCTTTCTGATTTACAAGCCTATAATTTCAATGGCTTGGCCTGCAAGTTATGAGATCATAATTTCCTCTGTTCTTCTCTGTGCTTCATGAACAAATTTTAATGAAACTGGATATGCCCAAGAACATTCTTTCTCTCTGAAAATAATAAGACTTTTAGGATCATCTAAGACACTGTAGGCAAGGTTAATAATTCCCATTTGTTGTTTTGTCCACAATTATTTCCATTGGACATTATAATCTCACTTATTTTTACTTCTTGGATTTGACCCCAGGCTAGGGAATCAGAGAATTAGTACTTACTTTTCCCCTATTGCTCTACAGGCTGCAGAGAACAGTCAAGAATATTTAAGTGATTTCTCCATAACTCTTGCTGATGAAAACTGTATTGTGTAAGCAACAGGAACCTGTTGATTGGTTTTCAAAGGCCCTTTTGGTTTCAACGACCAAATTTAAATACCTGCACTGCAGGAATCTCCCTGTGATTCTAAGTCGTTCTACCAAAAAATTCCAATGACTGACTTTTACTGCTGTCCTTACTGTACTACTAATTCACTGTGCACCTGAAATACTTTAGTGTTCAAAATAACTTTTCTTAACTTTTTTACTTTTATTTTATTTGTATTTGTATTTCTTGTTACCCTGATTGCTGAATATAAATTTCAGCCACTCTGTCAAAATCCAGTTTCTCAAATTAATAGCATTCCTACTCTTCAACTAGCATCTAAATTTAAGCTTCCACAAAAATCGACTTTCAATAAACAAATTGATAATAAATTTGACAATGCAATGTCTTAAGTATGTAAATTTTATAAGATAGGAGCATGTACATAAGACATGTAAAAGTTGACATGTCACTGTCACACAGATCAATACATTGAATAAGCCTGCAAGGTGCACTGTTAGCTGGTTTTATTCTCATGTCTATAAAAAGAGACAGGGAGAGATCAAATTTTATTTTTTTTTATAAAAGAAGTGTTCTTTTGCTAAAAAACACATGATCTTTAAAGGCTATGTTAGGATACTGAAAAATTATACACAGGAATATACAGAAAAAGAATCATTAATGTACTATCAACTAGTCAAATATTAGAAGCAGAAGGATGTTGGGAAAATAAATTAATTCATGTTCCTGGAGCACTCAGTGTGCTGAACAATGTCACAGAAATGCCAATATGGAAATTAGTAAGCTTGAATATTCTGAAGCTTGAGTAATAGAGCTGGTATAGTGTACACTAAATAAATCTTGGGCCAGCAAACTGAGCATTGTGAATAGAACACAGCATAGCATCCATGTGGATTCAGTGAGTCCTTTCATCTAGTGGAGTGAATAAGGCAAAGTTCCCATGGATAAAAATTATGCAAAAAATAGTTGCATGTTTGTGTAAAGGCAATCCTAATCTTCTGGAATTTTTTAACTCTAAAAGACTTCTGGATTTACAATGTCAGTACTGCATAGTTATTTATGTATGTAAATGCAAAATTCTCTAGCTGTATTTTAAAAATCCACATAGTTATGATGTGGGATTATATCATATACCACATCTAGATTTGCAACACAGATGTCTGAGTGGTATTAAGAATAACTAACAAGAAAATTAAATTGAGATCCACTAGAGAGGATGCCAAATACAAATGGGCATTAGGTTTCCCAGTCTGAGTTTTCTGGGAAATACTGTGGTTTCTAGTTTAGCAGACTATTGTGGGTACTGCCTCTTTTATCCTGTCTTTTGCAGCCTGTTCCTCTGTTAAGCCCCTTCTCCCACTCCTTGCTTCTCCATTAGAATCTTCCTATCATCCTATTCTACTCCTCAGATCAATCCCTGTCTCCTTCCCAGACATCCCCTGTCTTCTCAGCTATTTGTATCATTAACAGGGTTTTGCTAGGCCAGATCTAAGTATTTCTTCTCCTTTTGCTCTCTCTCTTCTGTGAGTTGCCCATATCAGTTTTCTTGCGAAAAAGTCCTCTCTATATAAGCACTTCTTCTGTTAACAGTAAAATTTTCAAATATCATAGCCTCACAGCCCTTCCTATCTTCCCACTTCTCAGGTCTAGCCTACAGAAGCTGATTGATTACTCTCCTCCTCTCTCAGTTGTTCAAAATATTTATCCATCCTATGAGTCTCATGTGCAAAACCCACTCATACCATGCTGGCCAGTTCTGCTCTTCCAGAACTCCAATTTCTTCTTTGCATAGGCCCTCGCCTTTCTCACAGTCTGCTCCTTCTGCAATGCCTCTTTGTGTTTCAGGGCACCTCCCTGCATGGGCTGTGTGTCAACAGTGGGAAGAAATATCACCTGGGACATCTGCAGTGCCTTTTATCACAAAATGGTCCCCAGGAGCCAGATATTTCAAAGAACAGTTTACCTTAAGCAGGGTTGCAGTGCTAACGTGAAGCATGCCTAAGATGAACTAAATCTATGAGAATTTTCTTTGTCATTCTATCAAGGTCTCCACTGAACACAGGTGTACAGTTGTTTTGTTTTTTTTCAACAACCTGACTAAATGCAGTCAAACAAGAAAGTAGTTAAGACTTCCTCTATGAATTGTTTGCTATTTTGTTTTACATGCAATAAACAATACATTTATCCTTTACATTTTCCTTTGAAAAAATACAACCACACATTTTTTTACAGAGTAATTTCATTAGGAACTGTTATATCACTGTGTATCACTGTTTTGTTCCATGAAAAGATTCTTTCTACTATGATTGACATCTGAGATTTTAAGCAAATCTGTTATATTCCCTTTTCTTACACCAGATGTACCCACATAAACTACTAAGACTGGATTGAAACTAATATTGTAACTCAGCTATAGGAAGGTAGAAGAGTTAAAAGATAATTTGTAGATTATCTTCAAAAGACACACCAAAAAGACCAGGTTATACAAGGGTATAGATGGATTAAGGAATCAAAAGTTAATATGTGAGTATTTAGTACACATAGGCCAATGCCAAAAGGAAAGGATTATTCAAACAGAAGAGGAGTTATTGGAGGAATGCTATGAATATAAAGCAGATTCACCACTGTATTGAAGATACATATTAATAATTAACCAAAATTTATCACAAAGTTAATTAGCTTAGGCTACAGTTATTATTAAGCCATTAGTTAAGATAACAAGCAAGTCATCATTTAACGAGTCTATCAGGAAATACAGAATTATTAATGGGGAGCATCCAAAAGTTACCTGTTAATTAATGTCACAGAGATGATAAATTATCGTTATTATCTGCTTTTATTTTTAGACAAAATATGTCAAGACACATAAAAATTTGATGTGAGCTTTGAACAGCTGGCAGATTGTCAGCGTAGTCTTAATGCATCTTAGAGATAACAAAGAATAGAACAAAGGCTGATGCAGGAATGTGGGTCTGATTTCCAGAAGACCCTCTGTGTAACCTGTATTTTGCCATTTACAACAGTTTTGCAGTAAAAGAGACAAGATCCAAGACAGAGGTTTCCAAAAGCATGTTACTTAATCAGATCTATGTGGGACTTTAACATTTACTTCCCCTTTTCAAAATCTTCCTGTTATCCCTTCTCAGTCAAGTATTATAATTAGTCATTAAAGGATTACCATTATTGTTATTTGATCATCTAAAAATTAAATTTATTAAGCATATTTTCTGTTAGCTATCCTAAATTCATACTAAGTTGCGGCATACCTCTTAGATCCAGTCTTTAAGGAGGCTGGATAGATCCCTATTACCTCATGGCAGAAAAACAGTAGCTGACCTTCGAGTGGATGGTCCTGCACCCTCCAACACTGAAAGTTAAGTAAGAGAGTAAAGTAACTATTCCCAGATGTAGCAGGAACTTATTTTCTTCTAAGACAAGGAAGGGTAGACAAATCTCTCATTTGTTCAAACAGATAACTCAAAATTCTCCCCTACCATTACAGACTGTACTAGGAAGTTAATTTCTCCATTGTTTGCTGCTTGCAGGCTAGGTAGAAACTTGTTCTTTTTTTATTGCTATAAACCACAATATATCTGTCTTAAAAGTAATAGGATCTCTGCTATTATAGATTGTATTTACAATCATAATATTTACTGTTGCTGCAGAGAATCTTAGCATTGGCTCTACAGTACCTGTACTGTAGCTTGCTTGAAGAATTCAGCCATCCTAAACCACAGTCTTTCAGAATAGGTGCTGATCACAGAAATAGCCAGTGGACTGTTAATTATTTAGTAGTGGACTAGAACTCTTCATTCCTTCCAGATTTCAATAATTGGATGGTAAGGAGAGACCTTGCTCTCTAGACTGGAGATGGCCTGAACTCTTTTGCAAATGGGAGTATTTCCAAATGGACAAGGTCAGATTGACATTTGCAGTACTTCGGATGAAAGATCTGGAAGAACTGAACTTGAATTTGCTTCCCCAAAGTGGATTGAAGCAATTTAACAGTTTAGTTTTCAAGAAAGCACCAAACCTGTGTTTTGCTATTGTTATTTTGATAATAAGAATGACTCTGATATGGTTTCTGACTCTTTAAGTGACTGGGAAAACCAAAGGCAAAACACTACTTTTGTCAGACACAGGTAATAACAAAACTGCCACCGACATTGATAGGGTGAGGATTTTGTTCACTTTCTTTTTAAATTAAAACAGTAAACTTTTAAATTTAAAGCGTTAAAAATACAATATTTATGTATTCCAGCATTTTCACAAACCCTTAGTTAAACAGAAAAATGAGATGCTATCTCTAAAAATGTCCAGTAGTATCATCTCACAAGAAAAAATGACCGAGCAATCTAGAATGCTTTTTTCTGCGCACAAGGTTAACTTCATGCATACTTTACAGTTAGAGAGTAATGAAATCCTGGTCTACTTTAATTTCTGAAAGATATTGTACCATGTTGTACAACATAATTTCCATAGCTTCCTGTCAGAACTGCTTAACACATCTTCCTTGCCTGCTTTCTCTCTGAATAATTTCAAAATTATTATTTCACTATCTCTCAAACTTTCTGTCTTAAATTGTGTCCTCCTTTCCTTTTATCAGTTGTTTGCATTAGATCCAAAGTTAATACCATTACTTATGCAAAAGCATGGCCAAAAATAGAGGAAAACACAGTTACTGAAATACTAACTTGAGCTGAATAAATATACTGAAATATAATCTGTGCTATCTGATTAAAATCTATCCATGAAAACATTGATTACTACTTTGTTACATCAATTTCATTATGCAAGTGTCATTCTTTGTTCCCGAGTAATAAACAGCTAACAAGATGTTACTTTACTTGCTGTATTTTACCTACCTATATTAACAACACAAAGTAAGTACTGAGATAAAATCAACACTCCCTGAACCAAAAACCCTCTGAGCCAACTAATCAACAAAACCAGAAATCACTTCAAACCTGTCCAAAAACTCTTCTATGCACTCAAAGAAACTCTTCTGAATCATATGACCTCCCTCTGAAATTAGATTCCTACAATTCCTAGTACGTTAATAAAACATTAAATCATTTTTTTTCTCCCTTGAAGTTCTGTAACCAAAAGCAATTTATCAGCTTCCCCAAAGTAATGTAATTTTCCCATCAGTGCTATTTTATCACAGTGCCCCAGATTCAGAGGACTAGATTTATCAGCAGAACGACTGACTAGTATTTAAATATCTTAAGCAAAATATAAGACAGATGGTTTATCATAGAATCACAGAATATCCCGAGATGGAAGGGAACCACAAGGATCATCAAGTCCAACTCCCAGCCCTGCACAGGACACTCTAAAAGTCAAACCATGTGCCTGAGAGCGTTGTCCAAGCACTTCCTGAACTCTGTCAGGGTTTGTGCTGTGACCACTTCCCTGGGGAGCCTGTTCCAGTGCCCAAGCACCCTCTGGGCGAGGAACTTTCTCCTGATATCCGATCTAAATCTCCCCTGACACAGTTTCAGGCTGTTTCTTAAAGTCCATAAGATGATGAAAGGGATATTAAAAAAAAATTTAACACCTGCGGTTTTGATCATTTTTCTCCAAGATAGTTCCACTTACAGTTTTTTCCTCATTTCTTTCTTCATCTGCAGACTTTAATGACCCTGTTTAAAAGGAAAGGCCACAGTATTCTAACCCAAGTAATATTTAAAAATATTCAAAATATTTATGCCAATCAGTAGGCATTTTAAAGGAGCTCGCGTTATAATGCTGCCGTAGTTTACAACACTTTTGGGAAACCTTACATCTGGTGCAGAATAAGGGGAAGTTGACGGGGAGCTCAAGAATCCCGTAACAAATCTGGAGGGTGGTTAGCCAACCACATAAATCAGTGATTCAGCCTCCGCAGCCTTAATGTGGCACTTTAACATGGCTTTTACAGTCACGTAAGTCATGTGCATAATTAAACAGCGTGCTCTGGCTTTTTAACTGCTCTACGCGCCTTTCACGGCCCGGAGGCGCTCGGGCAGGAGCCCACCGGTCACCGCCAGCCCTGAGGCGAGGCGCAGGGGCAGCGCGCCGCGGACTTCGCCCCTGGGCGGCGCGCCGCCGGCGCAGGGAGCCATGCCGGTTCCCCGCAGAACCAGGCAGGGCAGGGCAGGGCAAGGGGCGCGGGTAGGAAGGAAGGAAGGAAGGAGGAAGGGAGGGCGGCGGGAAGGGGGAGGCAGCGCGGAGCACATCAGGTGACCGCGTCCCGTGACGGCCCCGGGCCGCACGGCGGCTGCGCCGAGGGGGCGGTCTCGCTGCCCGAGCGAAGATGGCGGCCTCCAGCGCCAGGCTCTGAGGCAGCGGGAGCGGTGTAGCGGCTGCCACCCGCCCGGCCGGCCGGAGGGTGAAGGGTGAGAGCTCCGCTCAGTGCCCCTTCGCCCTTATCGCCGGGAAAGCGCATTGCTGGTGGGGGCAGGTCCGGGCAGCGCGGGCTCCCCGGCCAGGTAAATCCCAGCGGCGGGGGAGGTGAGGGGCGGCGGCAGCCCCCGCCTCCTTCCACGATCCCGAGCGCTGCTCGGGGCCGGGCGGGCGTGGTGGGGCGCGCCCGGCCCGCGGGGCTGTGCGGGGAGCGGAGTCGGGGCTGAGGCAACGCTCGCTCCGCCGCCCGGGGGCTGATGCTGCCGGCGGCACAGCCCCGCTCCTGCCCCAGCCGTGAGGGGCCTGGGGCTGTGAGCAGGCGTCCCCCGTCCCCAGCGCGGTAGCTGTCACAGCCGCTCGCAGCCCTTCGCTTCCTGAATCCGAGCAGGGAGGGCTGGGGTTGTTCTCCAGCCTCATCCCGCCCGCTGCTTCGCTCGGCGTGCCCCGCACCTGATGCGGCTTCTGTAGCCTCCGGGCAGAATTTGTCCTCTTTCTTAGAAGAGTATTGACGTGTCTATTAAGAAAAGACACGTTATTTTCCTCCTCCTGCCCTCAGATCAAAATATACTCGTCAGGAGATGCTTTGGAAAATAATTTACGAAGAGTGGGAGAGATGTGGCAGAGATATGCTCTCACAGAGATGAGATTTTATTTCTTTTTTGAGTGCTAACAGTGTGCCTAAAGAGCATGAGTGGAGCGAGATGCATCTTTCAGAAAATCTACCCTTAATGCTCTTATTTTTCCAAGAGCATTTGAATTTCTTCCATGCATGCTTTTAGCTTGCTTTTTCTTTTCTGAAAGTCAAAACAAATAGTCGTATTGGATGGTTTTCTCTCTGTGGTAAGCTGCTAGCAGTCTCTGGGATGGATTTTCCTGTCAAGTGGTGTGAAGCTTGTGCTTTCATAGCTGTGCCTCTACTGAGGGCTGAGTTCTGGGCTGTAAAAATGTTGTCTTAGCGCTTCAGTTTGGGAGGGAGAGGTCTTCTTTCTTTTTGGCTTGGTGCTCTCAAGCTGAGGGAGTGTTTGAGCATTCTGCTTGGGGATGAAACATAGGCCTAGAAGTTTATTCAGAGTCTTCCTGTGAATGCACTTAGTCTCTGCCGTGTGGCTGCTTTTGAAGTGAATGTAATCTGAAATGTGTTTTTCCTTTTTCTCTTGTGCTCTTTCAAATAAGATCTGTGATGGTTTGAGTAGATGGAATTGAGTAGATAACTGCTTTGTTTCATGTTACTTAGCACTGGTTAGGTAATACTGCATTTCTGAAAATATTTCTTGATTTAGAATTTAAGTTCTCTGAAGCAGGTCTTTTTTTTTTTTTGTTGTTGATTATTAGATTTGTCTGCATAGACTGCATGCATGTAGTGAAATATGTTGAAAAGGAGGACGCTGTTAAAGGGACTACGGGTGACTTGAGTTTCATTTTTGGATTGAGTTAGATGCTCTACAAACAGTCTGATGAGTAAAATCAAAATAACAAGACTAGTATTACAAATGTGAAAATTATGCTTGGCTCTAGCCTTCTTCAGTTCATAGATGTGCAGCTTGGTCCAATTCCTGCCTACTATAGGCAGCCAAGGGCCAGAACACTTAACTGGAAGTTACTGGCGCCTTTCTATGATTACTGACAGTTTTTCCACTTGCAGCAAAGTGTTTGGAGACAGACTTGCATTTCTGTCCCTGTGTGGTATAGACTTTCCAGGAACTTTAACCTTGTATTTCAGTCTTGTTGGAACACATTTTTTAGAAGATTTATTTTGTATGTATTGCTTGCTCCTCTGGGTGTCATGTGGCATTCCTCATAGTTTCCAAACACATATTTGTCCTGAGGGACTGAATCATTTTGTATTTCCAGATTTTAAGTGATATGTTGAGGCTTGGTCTTTAATGCCAGATCTGTTTTTCATACTGTGGAGTGACTTTGCTTTTGACTTGTTTGAAGCTCAGTAAGTGAAACTTACTGACTTAATAATTCTTCTGCTGGCATTCAACCGTATCTTGAAGTGTTAACCTTCAACTGCTTAGCTTCCTGATTAGCTTCCAAAAAACTATTCTTGTGTTTAAAAAAATTAACAACTCTGTCGCCTCACCAGTAAAACAGAACATTATTCTGAAGAAATATGACTGAAAGGAACACTTTTTTTTTTTCTTCCTTCCCTTAGTGAGTATATACTTTTGTTCTGATATTCACTGTCTAGCTGGTGAATCAGATTGGTTCACTGGTAATGCAGAATGCTAATATAAATTTAAAAAAAACAGATTCTTCCACACTTTTTCTTGTCCTTGACCCTGATCCTCAGTGAGGGAATGGGTCACCTGGGGGATGGAGCCTAATGTTGTCACCATTATTTATAGTAGTAGTAGAGCTGAAATTCTCAGCTTGTTTCTGTCCTGGGCCACTGAAGGTGGGATCGCTCCTATCACTGAGGCAGGTTGCATAAAGCTTCTTTTAAGGATCTGGTGGATCTTATCTTCTTCCCTTTTTACAAGAAGGCCTGGGAGTTCCTACACTACAGATGAAATCTATTTCCACAGCTAATTGGGCTGTAATACTTTAGGAAAAGTGTACTGTTCAAAGAAGAGGAAGAATTACTTCTTGTTAGAAAGAATCTGTCTGACAGCAAAACTCTGCCAGTTAGTGACCACAGCAATGAAAGAGGAGGCTGAAACGCGGACAGCTGAAACATTTCAGTGCAGGAAAACTCATTCATTTAAATAATGGCTTTAAAGCTACAGAGGTGTAGATGACTGGAAATCAGGCTCCAAACCTTTAAGCTAGAAGGCAGGTGTGTAGAACCACAGAATAACAGAACCTTAGGGTTTTTTTTTAGTGCTTTGCTCTCATTTCTTTCCAGTTGGTCCCTGTTTTTCTGCTCATAGTATGTCTTTTCTGTCTCAGAAAAGTCACACTTGAGCTTACTGTGTCTGTCCCTGTGTAGTAAAGACTTTCCAGGAACTCAACTTTTATTCAGTCATGCTGGAATAAATCTTTAAAACAAAAATCACAGTTTCATATCTGCATTTCTCTTCTTTTGCTTGAGAAATCTCAATTTCTTATCAACCTTTCTTTCACTCCTCTCTGCAGTGGAATAGAGTAATAATCCTGTGTGGGACTCTGAATCCTACCTTGTTAAACCTTAGTTTAAGTGAGATATTGAGGCTTTGTAATAATAGAGAGATGAGATAATATAATCAGGAAAAAACTCAGTCTGAATTCTGCACTAAACTTTGAACCCATGACCAAACTTCTGACTTTATTTAATAAATTGAAGGAAACTTATGTGTAATTACAGCTGTGCCTATTGCTTTGATGTCTGCAAGGTCACAGCTTTTCTTCTGACTCCACAAGTGCTGGTTTGAGACTGACTTGTCTCGGTTTCCTGAAATAGATTGTTTTCCCAGATGGTAGTTTTGTCTAAAGAATGTGAGATCCTGGAAAAGTGGAAAGTGCATGCAAGTTGAATATAGCTTCTGTAATATACCTACTTGTGTAAAGGGTCCCTTTCAACTCAGACTATTCTGTGATTCTGTGTCGCTTAAACTGAGGTAGGGGGAGTCCTGGAAGCAGTTCAGGCCCTTTAGTTTAAGGAGTTGCTGTTTCTGGTGTATGAGACACACAAAAATGTGGTTTGAGCTCTTCCCCTAAAGCTGTTTCACTGCTATTTGCAGTACTACAGGAAGCAAATAGGAAAGTATTGTTGAACTTCAGTCCTGTGAAAAAGCTGATTAAAATATCCAGGGATATTTTGGAGAGTGCTTTAGTTATCTTCCCAAAAGAAGTTGCAAGTTGTAGACAATACTTTGCCTGTAGAATTTTTGGATTAATTAACTACAGTCTGCATTTAGCATTCCTACTCTCAACCAATCATGTTTACAAACTGTTACTTTCAAAGTAGTTTTTGCCTCTGCTCCAGTGGAAATAGAACAACTGGGTGTGTCTGGGTGTATCAAACCTTTGAAAACCATCAGTACAGGATTTCCAGTAGCAGTGCTGCGAAGTATTCAAAATAACCTTCGAAGTTGTGACTTCTCTACTCCTAGGTACCCCAGAACACTTAAAAGGATTGCTCAAGTTAGTGCCTTATTGTCCTGAATGTGCTTATGAGTGAGATAACAAATTTCACTCAGTTTTTGTGTTAAGTCAGTCAACTTTTTAAAAGTCTATTGATTGCAGGAAGAAGAGGTAAAGGTAACAAGAATGTTGTCTTACTTTAGGAAATTAATAGGTCGCTAAGTAGGCCACTATAGCTTACACTGGCAGTATGGCTAAACATGATGAATGGTAAAGCCTGATGTGTTCTGCAAAGTCAATGCTTATACTGTCTTAGGTGCTAAAATTACAGTGTATCACACTGTAGATAGTACAAGAGAGATGCCACACTGGTTCTGCTGGAATGAATGAAGAGATCTTCTTGGTTTCTTCTGAAATATCTTTGTCTTTGATATGAGCTATTTTTTTCATCTTGTTCTTACTGTGGAATCAAAGACAACTGGGAAATAATTCCTGGGGTTTCCCACAGCAGCTCAGAACACTAGGCTATTGTTAGCCTTTTCTCTCTGTTAAACTGCTGGAAAATGTGTACAAGAATTAATTGTTACTAGACTTGGGCATATATTGCCCCTGTGGTTGTCTCCTCAGTGGGAGGGATGGTTGCAATCACTGTCCAGAAGCACAGTGAGTAAAGCATCAAAGCTAAATGATTTTAGTGGTTTCCATCTAAACAAAAAAGCAGTCTGATGAATTTATCACTTGCACTTCAGGTGAAATACTTCATACATCAGTATCCTGATTCTAGTTAGATGCTGATGTTAAAAATACTGGAAGCTGCTGGAAGCTCATAAATGAATGTTGCTTAGTTCTATATTATTAAGAGTAGATATTTGCAACCTTGAGAACATCTTGCTTTACATACTCTAGAGCAAGTGGTGTTCAGGTCTGGGAGACCTAATAGAGCTGATCAGAGGAGTCTGGTATTGGTGAAACTGGAATTACAGATAAATAGATCTTTTAATCCTGTACTTAGTGGAACTAGTCTTATTATAAGCCTCTTATTTTATTTTTACTAATACTTCAATGTCAAGAAAATGGCTTTGAAAGAGAGGCATGAAGATTGAGTATATGGCGTGTTGTTCTGAAAGATAACTTTGAAACAAAACTACCAGATCTAAAGTATGCTACTGTACAGTAAGATATGTGTAGTTTGGATAGAGCATACTGTTTTGATTCTTATCCATGGTAATAATAATAGTTCTTAAACCAAGCAAAATGAGAACTTCAGGAGTAATCATAGAATACTTTGTATTCAAAAGGGCCTTAAAGATATCTAGTTCCAACCTTGCTGCCATGGGCAGGAACACTTTTCAGTTTACCAAGTTGCTCAAAGCCCCATCCAATCTGGCCTTGAGCACTTCCAGGGCTGGTGTAATGGGGTGTCCAGAACTTCTCTGGGCAATCTGTTCCAAGTGCCTCACCATCGTCACAATAAAGAATTTATTGCTAACATCTAACCTAACCCTCCCCTCTTTCAATTTAAAGCTGTCACTCTGTCCTGTCACTACATACCCAAAGCCCCACTCTGGCTTTCTTGTAAGTCTCCTTAGGTACTGCAAGGCTGCTCTGAGTTATCCCTGGAGCTGCCTTTTCCCCAAGCTGTACAATGCCAGGTCTCAGCCTGTCTCCATAGGAGAGGTGCTCGAGATCCATCCCTGGCAATCTTTGTGGGTCTCCTCTAGACTCACTCCAAAAGGTGTGGACCAGGTCCTCCTTAAGTTGGGAGCCCCAGAGCCAGACACAGTACTGCAGGTGGGGTCACACAAGCACAGAGCAGAGTGGAAGAATCACCTCCCTTGGCCTGCTGGGCAGTTTTCCTTTGATGCAGCCTGCAATATGGTTCTGGGCTGTAAGTGCACTCTGCTGGGTTGTGTCAAATTTCTCATCACAAACTTCTCAACTACACAAAATCTTCCTCATGACAGCTTTCTAGCCATTCTCCACCAGGCTTGTATTTGACCCAGCCCAGACGCAGGGTCTTGCATGTGGCCTTGTTGAACTCTGTGAAATTGGCACAGACCTACCTCTCGTGGCCTGTGAGAGTCCTTTTAGATGTCATCCCTTCCTTCCTGCCTGTCCATTGCACCACACTGCTTGGTGTTGTCCATAAACTTGCAGAGAGTCTGCTGTCCATATCCCTGACAAAGGTGTTAACACAGTGCCAGTCTCAGTCTTGACACTTGAGGAATGCCACTTGTCACTATCTCCACTTTAACATTGAACCATTGACTGCAGTTTCTTGAGTGCAACCCTTCAAACAATTCCCTATCCACTGAGTGGTCCGTCTGTCAAATATGTGTTACTTCAGTTTAGGGGGAAGGATGGCAGGCAGGATAGTGTCAAATGCACAGATCCAGGTGGATAATGTCAGTAGCAATAATGCAATAATGCTGTTGAATATCCTACTTGTTATAAAACTTTATTTTCAAAAACTTCCTTTTGAGAATTTAGCTTGCCACAAGTCATTGAAGTATTAACTCTGAAGATTTCACTCAAACACTCAGTCATTGAAACACATAAATACTGCTCTTCTCTCTTCCCAGAGGCAGTACCTCAAGTTTCCTTCAGTAGGTAGTGTTGATTGTGCTGGTTCTTCACCTAAGGGAAGGAATTCTAGAGTTCATTTCGAGCAGGTTATCCATTCTTTGTGCTTATGACTCCATAATTGTTACAGCCTTTGCTCAGAAAGAAAATAACCTGAAGTCGTAGAGGCTACAGATTAGCGATGAACTAATGTTACAGGTCAGCCATATCAAAATAAGAATTCTTTTGCCAAGTCAAGCAGAGTTAGCTGAATGTAAAAAGATAATGGGTTGTTATCTAACTTTCAGTGGAGTACTAACAGGGATTGGATTGCTTGAGGGTTTCTTCAGGCAAGCTGTGTTCTTGCAGACCAGCGTTAGTGTGTGATGTTTTGGGGATGCCACCATGTAATTGGTGTGAACCTGAGAGTAGTACCAGTCTTCAGTCAGTAACAGGGAAGCCTGATTTAACACGTTTGAAAATAAAGCTGATGCTGTAGCAGTAAATGGAGAGTGACAACTTCAGTCTTGTACCTTATCAGGGAACGTCTGCTTAAGTTCCTTGTATATGCAATAACAGCATAGTGAAGTAAAAGGGAGATTAATTTCCTAACTACTCAACATGCATTTGTTTCAGACATTGAAAATGGTAGTGTTTAGAAGCATTCCTTAGAACTTAGCAACTCCTAAAGGAATGATCCACTTAAGCAGTTGTGGGCAAGTTTCACTAAATTCCTCTGTGTGTGTGTTTAGGGAACAGATATTCCTGGGTGAAATAAGCACGTCAGGATATTAGTGGTGAGCTTGCTTAAACTTTTACAGGAATGGTACTTAGTCAGCTCTTTAATCACAATGCTTAGCTAGTAAGTAAGTAAGTTTCTCAATCTCAAGTTCTGTTTCAGACTGGAAAACAAACTGTGCTATGTTTATTTCAGAGTTGCAGCAAGACTTTGGTTTAGCTGGAGTTACAGGTAGAGGCTACTCAAATAAATTTATATCATACAATTTTTGAGAGTAAAGCATTTTGGAGATGACCTAAAATATACTTGAATTTGAATGTGCAAAGGTGCAGTGAAAGTAGAGTGATTATAATATGGCAAATGTGGGGCATAACTTACTGGAACCTGCTACCAGTAGTACCAGTTAAGGAGTAGCTAGGGTAAAAAATGCAGTGAAGAAACTAATAATTCTTATGCAACTTGGTCCATGTATTGTTTGATGAACATAAGTTTAAAAACAAAGTCTTTTTGTCTTGAAGCATATTGATTATTAGTGAACTTTGGTTTTAAATAAGAATCCTGAGTGCTAACAGGATGCCTCCTTTGTTTTCAGGTCCTGGCACAGAATGAATATAATTAGAGAAAACAGAGATCTTGCTTGTTTCTACACAACAAAACATTCATGGAGGGGAAAGTAAGTAGTTGGAAGGTTGTTGATTTTGATTTTTTGTTTTTTAAGTTTTGTGTGATATTATTCTTCTCTGTTATTGGATTAAACTGCATAATTTTAACTACATCCAACAGATGAATGAAAATTGAACTAAAGGCTCCTGCTGCTCAGTGTCTGAATTAAATATACCTTCACTAGAATCAGTTTGGATTTAAAACATTGTGATTTAGCCTTTCTCTGCTTATGTTTTCATACTGTAGTGTTGCTCTGAAATGGACCACCTGACCCCATCAGCTTCTGAGTCTCTTGAACTTACTATATAAAACACCAAATTTAAAGTGGAAATGTTTCTTCTCAGAACAGATTTATGGAAGAATAGTGTTTTATGTACTTTAATAAATGAGGATCACTAGTCCACACATACACTTTAGAAGCTGTGAAACAGATTATCTGTTAAATACTAACTGAGATAATTTGTAGAATTCTGATAATAGAAATAAACCTGATCCTAAAGGGGTCTTGGTTCTGAAAATGAATTTTTGATTATGCTTCTGTCTGCAAAAGCTTGGGAATGTCTAATAAAATTGTCCACTAGGTTATCATAACGGTATCTCTTATGCTGAGTCTCGAGTCAACTGTTATAGGACTTTATTTGGTATGCTTACCCACTGGTCCTTTTCACATGCATAGTGTCTCTAGTAGGAGAGGGTTTTTCCTTGAACAAAGAGAGTGGGTTATCTGCACCTTGGGAACATGAGAACTGCTTGATTCTAATGGTTTTATGAAGAGATATTGTCCAAATCTGTTGTTTGACCAGTAAATGGAAACTGGTTGATTTTTTTTTTTTTTTNTCTGTCTGACACATCTATCCTATCAAAGACTGGGAATACTGAGAAGGAAAGGAGGATGGGCTTGCAAGGAGCAGCACAGATCTTTCACAGTTGTGCTTTGAAGAACCATAAGGTTACTTCAATATCTAATCAAAGAGCTCACTGCTTTTTTGTCAGCAAAAATTAATGGGTCATTTGGAGTCCAGACTAGACTGAGCAGGTCTCTGAGAGCAAAATCATTCCTCTACCAAATCAGAGTTTCAATTGACTCAGAAGAAATTGTTTAATATTTCATTTCATCTCAGTAGAATTGTATCTGGTACTTTTGTAAATTTAGTCTTACCTGAGTTATGATCCATGCATTTGGAATCATGTGGGCATGGGTGAATAAACGACTTCACTTAGTAACAATTAGATACTATACTGCAGTATAATATTAGAACAGTTTGTCCCTCCTAATCTGTCTATTCCCTGACAGCAAATGTCTGGTGTCTTCCTCAGAATTTTCTGTGGCATATGTGCAAGTTTAGTGTGCATGTGATTTGAGCCAGGTGGTGAAAAATCAAGTACATAAACCTCAGATTGCTTCTTTTGCCCAGCTCCTCTCATTAAAGAGCCTGAGGCAAGCTCTTGAAGTTATGATCTTGAAACTTCATGAGTTAATACTTCAATACACTTACAGAAGTATTATAGAACTTCAGGCTAAGTCTAAAGTCTAGAACAGGTTTAAAAACCTGTTTAGTTTAGAAATTCAATGGTGTGGGGGAAGGAAGTTTTTAGTAAATAGTTGCCTCTTGTTTTTTGCAGCAGAAGCTTATTTGGTTTTTAGTAATTTTCTATTTGGATTCTTTAGTATTCTCTGTTATATATTCTCAGTATAATCTATGTATAGCATTAAAAAAACCCAGTAAATTAATTTATGGTGCCAAATGAGCCTGTATCATTTTGGCTACGTATAGAATTTGTCACTTTGAATATGGAATCTTAATTGTTTATGAAGTATTTTGCAGTAGTGCAAATGATGATGCTCCGGTGTTAATCTGTAGATCTATAAAATTAATGATGATTGTTTTTTTGTTGGATGTGGTGGTATGAAATTTATCTGCCAGCTTCATTCTGATTTAAAAGATCTCTACAGTGCTTTGAAATAACTAGTGAACAGACAATAGCCTTTTTACAGGGAAGAGGACATTGCTTCAACTCTTCTCAAAACCTGGGATTAGACAGTACTGCAGTGTAGTTTGAGAGATAATTGATAGTAAACTCTTCAAGTCCTGGAAATATGAATACCTTTCTAATGTATTTATAGGTGAAGTTCTGAACTAGAGTTGGCCGCATGTAAGAGCTGACTTCTGAATCTCCTCTGTTCATGAAACAAGACTTGGGTCTTCTGAATTTACCTAGGGAGAGGAAACAAGGGAAATGGCAACTGCTCTTCTGTCTTGTGTTCTTTGTCCCATCACATGTTAAGAATATGTGATAATAAATGCTTCCTGGATCTTGAAATGTAGGCTTGAGCATAAGCAGAGAAAAGGAAGGGGCTATAATGTTTGGAAGCTGGTCTTCAGTTATGTGTAATGGTTGCAAATCCTTACTCTGCCACAGAGCACTGTGCAGCCCATAGTAGGCTAAGTAAGTAAACAAAACCTTGAGCAAGTAATAAAAAGCTTTATTACTTTTGACATGCTGTTCTAAAGAACTTAAATGAACCTTATCTATAAGTTGTATAAAAGACAGAATACCTACCTAAATTGTGTAACAAGAGGAGAGGGAACAGTTGATTTCTTCTTATGATCTAAGAACTGCAGCATTCTTTGACAGGCTGAATATAGTGGAATTATTAGCAGCTAGAGTAGCTTCAAACATTCTCCTTCATTATTTCATGATTTCTTTGACCTGCAACTTAAATAAGGAAATTTCAACTATATGGAAAAGAAATAGGTTTTGCAAATACATAAAACATCGTTAAGGTAGCAGATCAGTTCAATACAGATGTTCCTAAGCTTTAATGAAAATAAGCACTTGTTATAGTTTCTAAGTAAACTCCTAAGTTTACTCTGGGCCAGTAACATTTGTAGCTTGCACTGGTTTATTTGAAAAATAATGGAAAATGGAAGGGCATTAAATTTGTGAGATTGCCTGACTGTCGGATAGATGCTCTTGACCTTCCTGTTATAAGGGATATGTGAGAGCTGCTCTGAATATATTTGAAGCCCATACAAAGTTTGACTTTGTATAGAAATGATAGCTTGTGCTGCAGACCTGTCAAGTGAGAGAGGAGAGAGGACTGCAACACAAGAATGCAGAGAAGGATGGAAGAGGTGACCTGCTGGTTCTTGATGCTGTCTAACATGGCACAGATTCAGATTAATTAAGCATCTGGTTGATAACATCTTTTCTGGCAAACCCACAGTTTACCCAGAACTGAAACTTAAATTCTTACACTGAATTAATATGGACAACTAACCAAAGTGTTTTTATTTGGTTCAAGTTCAAGAAAGGCATCCATGTTCCATGTTGCTTTAGTCAGAGAGTACTTACTAGTACTGGCTCTGGTTCAGGTTTAGCTTTACTTTTTGGGCCGGATGGCTTCCAGATGGAAGCACCCTAGAACATGGTTTGTGCAAGTTTTAAGGTATTATTAATAATCTACTGTTTCAAACTTTCCTTAGTTATGTTTCAAAACTTTCAGATTCAGAAATATGTTAAGAGTCTTTATTTGTTCAGGGTACATTTTGAAGATTATCTAGGAAATGAAGCCATGGTAAGGCTTTGGTTTTGCACTTGATGTATCTAAATTCCAAAGCTTTAGCTTATTACTGCTTGTGTCTGATACATCTGAAACACAGGCAACTAACTTGCTATTCTTTAAGCCCTGTGACATATCTGTGATATCAGTGTACAATGACTGTAGCTTTGGCAATCGTTCTAGAGTTTGGTAGCTTTGATTTCCCTCGAGATGAAGAAATTAGGCTTGGCCATAGTAGTACTTGGACTTGGTGCAGTATTGTGACTGTAAATTGGATTTTGTGTTAAACTGTTGGCTGAGACAACTTCAGACAGATGCTTTAGATTATTGCAGGAATGGTTGGAAGGTTTTATTCCCTACCTGTGTAGCCTTCTTAGAATTTATTCTGGTCTGGTAGTACCTTTCAGTGCAAGTTCCAAGAGTCTTTGATTCTGACTTAGCCACTAACTTAGGAAAAGGTATTCATAAGTAAATCTATTTAGTAGTATTTAACTTGTATGTCCCACTTTTGGATATATAGAACAGAAGAGGTTAACATAAGGGTGAACTGTAAGCTAACAAAAAAGAAAATTCCATATCCATTTCCTAACAAAAACCTGTGTATATCTTCTTAACATCATTTTTGCAGTTCAGCATGGCTTTTCCTGTGACTTCTGGAGAAACTTAACACTCTTTTGTATTCTAGATATAAGCGAGTCTTTTCAGTTGGAACCCATGCTATCACCACATACAACCCCAACACGCTGGAAGTTACAAATCAGGTAACTGTCATTTTTGAAGTTGATTTTGAGTTATGTTTGTTATTCAGAGTGAATAGTGGCATTCAGGCTTAAGAAACTGTCTAGTCTGACAAGATCTCAGAAGAGCCAGAAGATGTGGCAGCTGTGTACAAAAGCACACATAACAGAAGGTCTGTGTTGCCTTTGCTACTTCTACAAATACCCAGTAGGGTTTTGTACTTTTAGGCAATTTCTCTTTATTGGCCAACAAGTAGTAGTTAGCCTTTGGCTGTGCTGTTCTGAAAGAACTGGGCTAAGTTTGATCACTGCTAAGCTGTGTCCCTGAAGGGAGTCAGGACATTTAGTTACTTTACACAATATCAAATAGGAAGCTCAAGCTCCTGCTGTCATGTAGCAGGCTAGCTGTCACCTTGTTACAGGGTTATTATAGGTTCTGAGGGATTTTGAAGGGGGGAGATGAATATTTAAAATTACTAAGTGTGACCTAATTACTTTCAATTGTCTAGTGGCCTTATGGAGATATCTGCAGTATTTCTCCTGTTGGAAAAGGACAAGGAACAGAATTTAATCTCACTTTTCGCAAAGGGAGTGGAAAAAAATCCGAGACACTTAAGTTTTCCACAGAGCACAGAACAGAGCTCCTTACAGAGGCACTGGTAAGATTTTTATTTTTATTTTCTTCAAGCAAGAAGTAAGTACTTGATTACCATTTGTAGTACCTTATTATGATTTCTTTCCCTGCATAAAAAGTAGGAAAGCAAGTTTTTTGAGTTGTTATGTTAATGATCTTGATCTAGTGTCAGTTGGAGCAAGTATTGCATGATTTGAAAAGAGTGAGTAAAGCTACAGATATTGAATATATTAAACTGCAGTGGTGAGCCTTCTGAGGAGGCTTAATATGAGTCCCATAAAACAGAGTCAACTTAAACATAGACTTTCTGGGTAGATAGGTTGTCATATTTGCATTCATTCATTGTTAACTCTTTTGAAAACAGAGATTCAGGACAGACTTCTCAGAAGGAAAAATCACAGGTCGGGTGAGTGTCTATCTTATCTGCATCATGTGTGGTTTAAGGAAATGATCTAAAGACTCAAACTTCAACTTTGTTCATGTATTTTATGCTTGTGCTATATATGCTACCTAAAATAGCTTTTACAAATTTGGATCTGAAGTCTTTGAGAAAAGAAAATGGAGTTTATTCAAAAGCAGTGGGAACCTCTTTGCCAGTAGAATATTTGAGCTCTCTTTGACTGGCCTGAACCTTATACTTGTACATGGACTATGAATGTTCTGTTGAAATACAGGGCTGTGCTAGGTGGAGTTCTTATCTGCAGAGGAGAAAAACATTGATTCATTACTCAATGTTTGCTTTACTTTCTAATTAAATATTTTCTGCATAACATCCTGAACATTTGATGCCTCCTAGAAGGATTTCTACTGGTCAGATTACAGACAAGATTGGCATTTACTGTATTGTGGTAATACAATAATAAGCAATGCAGTCTACAGAGTTGGACTTTATATTTGTCTTTTGGTCACAGAAGATAGAACTTCAAGTGCTTAAAGTTACTTTAAGTAATTTAAAGTATTCATAGAATAAATCTTGAGTCATGGTCATAGTAACATTGCTGGAATATGGGGATCCCCTTTGTCTTATCATAGTTTAGAGCAGACCTCTAACTTCTGCTGGTTTAAGTAAGTTTGTATTTGTAATGGAATGTGACTGCAGTAGATGAAACATTTTCACTACAGTGACAAACTCAACTTGATTTAATTAACTGAATAACAGCATTTGTTGTAAATGCTATTTCCTCATCTAACCACAGTGTTCAGAAGTCAGTGAGTAGATCACCACCTTCTGCAACAAGAGAACTTAATTTCTCTTGTGGCTCTTTTGGGATTCTGTTCTTGCTTCAAAGTGTATTGTTTAAGCTGTGACCTCCTTGTCAATTGACAGCTACAGTTACTTTGCTTTGCTTCATAGTGTTCTAAATATAGAAAAGAGCGTTAAGGGAAATTATTTTTGGAATGAATTTATTCAAATTAAAATATTTAATTAATTTAAATTAAATTAATTTTTTGAACTTACTAGCTAAGTAGAGAACTACTATGGTGTAGTAAAGGAGTGTGCATAGATGTATAAAAGTAGCTCTCTCTGCAGAGGTATAACTGCTATAAGCATCACTGGAGTGATACGAGGAAACCTGTGATTCTGGAAGTGACTCCTGGAGGTATTGACCAAATTGATCCTGCAACAAATAAGATCCTGTGCTCCTATGACTACAGAAATATTGAAGGCTTTGTTGATATTACTGGCTATCAGGGAGGCTTCTGTATCCTCTATGGAGGATTTAGTAGATTGGTGAGTATTAAATCAAAATATCTTGGTATGGTTCTTAGGATGTTTAGAGCTGCATATTTAATAGAGAAGCTTCAACACAGTTGGAGCATATAAGTGTCTGCATCTTTGGGACCCAGCTGTGGAACCTCAAGGCTTATGGACAGATCCTAAAAGGAAAGGAAATTAGTTAAAACATTTGAGAGTTATATATGTATTTGGTTACGGTTTTTGGTGGTCGGGTTTGTTTTATGTGTATGTATTGCATGTTTAAGAAGTAGAAAGGATGAAATACTATTTTTTTCAGGTAGTGAATATGAATGTAATGTGGCATTTCTTGTAATATCTCAAATTTACAGAAGTGACAGGTAGTGTGTTACTAATCTGCCTAACTGATGGAAGGATTCAATTCAGAAATAGATTGATGAGTGATGCCATTGCCTCTTCAGGCCTGTGATCTGCTTACTTGGCATCTTTCCTTGGGAAATACTGCAGTGTAATGTTGGTTCTAAAATCATGATGGGGTTTCTGTGTACTGTACTTCAAGCAGCTGAAAAGGATTTTTGCATTATTAACCATAAATTAATTCCGAGGTATAGCTACCTCAGTCTCTGCTAACAAAACAGGACTAGATGAGGGTTTCCTTGTCTTTTGTACTGCAGCAGGCTTTTCTCTGGCATAAAACTAGCAATGTATAATTGATCCTCTAGAGCTGCCCTAACCTTGAAGATCACCAGTGGCAGCCCCAATTGCTTTCTCTGGGTCCTCACTCCTGCCAGGCTGTTGGGTCTGTTGCCAAGGGTGGACAGGCAGGTCACAGAGACCATAGCTTTAATGGCACACTAATGCATAGCAGGATATCCTTTAGGAATAGCTGCTATAGATTTTTTTTTAAAGGCAAATGTAAAGTAAATAGTGGATCTCTTGTCTGGTAAATAGCTATCTATACCATGCTCTTAGCAAAGGCCACTACAGCTGCTGTGAACATTCCCTACTGTTAGGTTTAGAGAGGATGATTATTTATAAAACTGTGATTTCCTTCAGCTGTGCTGTATTTTTCACCTGTTGTTTTTTTTCTTGACAAAATTTGCAGCACCTGTTTGCCTCTGAGCAGAGGGAGGAAATTATCAAGAGTGCAATAGAGCATGCTGGCAACTTCATAGGCATCTCTCTGCGGATAAGGAAAGAATCCCTAGAATTTGAGCAATACTTGAATCTTCGCTTTGGAAAGTACAGCAATGATGAATCTATAACATCTTTAGCAGAGTTTGTTGTTCAAAAAATAACACCTAGGCACTTGGTAAGGCTGTCAGACTGAACATACTTGGTTCCTGTTAACTACTAAGTATTCTCCTTCCTAGCATGCCTCTCTCTTGTTTTACAAGGAACCTGTGAAAAGAGTACTAGCTCTTACAGAAGCTTGCTTAGTTGAGAGGGATCCAGCTACCTACAACATTGCAACTTTGAAACCTCTAGGCGAGGTAAGGGGCATTCTTTCTCAGTACTACTTCTTCAAATAAAGGCCCTAAAAGGGAGTAACTGATAGTATACGTAAGCCTTAATTTGTAGAGTTGCTAAATAACACTGCTTCATGAATGTGATCCTTGTCCCTTATTTTTAGGTATTTGCAATAGTGTGTGACTGTGAAAACCCCCAACTTTTCACCATTGAATTCATCAAAGGACAAATTCGGAAATACTCTTCAACAGAAAGGTAACTGGAGCTTTTGTGCATTGTAGATTCAAATGGAAGTTGCTACTATAGTGCTTGTAGTTCCTCAGCTTCTATAAACTCTGACCCTTGAAGAGGTTAACTCAAAGCCTTGCTGTTCTAGCAGTCTGCCGTTTACAAGTCAAGATTTGTCACCGTAACTAAATCTCTCTCTGTAACTAAATCTCTCTCGAGGAGTTTTCTGATGAACATGAAAGGGTGTTGGACAGTTAGATACAGCCTGTTTCCCTAAGCAATCTAGGTCTGTGTATGCTGTACTTGGTTAAGTAGTTTATCTGAGACAAGGGAAGAAAGCACAGGCTAAGTAGTATGGAAATGTGAAGGCTGTGAGCCCTTTGAGCTCCCTGCTGGAGATAGCCTTAGTTGATTCTATTTAAAACAACCAACAGAACAGTCCCTGAGTGCACTTGCAGTTGTAATACAGTCTAATCCTGCTAAGTGAGGTTTTGCAGAAAGCACAGGGATGAATTGGCTGACAACGTGTCACTCATTAACAGATAATCTAGAATTGATCTCATTAGTGGAAAGCTGCAGCTGGCTGTACTGGGTGTAGGTCAGCTCTCTCCTTACAGTGAATAAAGGAACACTAAAGTAGTTACAGGTTTGTTCCAGAGGTGTAGCTGTTGGCAGTAGTGTTAGTAAGAGATTCCAAGTATTGCTGCCTTTCATGATGTGATTTTTTTCCCCCTCACCCCGTTTTTCTTATAACTTGGTTCTTTCTTTGACACCACTTATCTAAATTGTATTTGTGTGTCATTGTCCCAACCCAGAGATTCTCTCCTGGCTAGCTTGTTGGATGGTGTGAGAGCTTCTGGTAATAGAGATGTCTGTGTGAAAATGACCTCCACACACAAAGGCCAGCGTTGGGGATTACTCAGTATGCCTGTAGATGAAGAAGTAGAGAGCCTTCATCTGAAGTTTTTGGCTGCTCCTCCAAGTAAGCTAATGCTTCTTAAATGGGTTTATAGTGCTCTTAAAAGCTTTCAGATACTGAGTCAGGTACTGTACACTAAACTTTTGATATGTCTTTTTTCAGATGGTAACTTTGCAGATGCTGTGTTCAGGTTCAATGCTAACATTTCCTACAGTGGAGTCCTACATGCAGTTACACAAGATGTAAGAATAGAGCCTTTACCCATCCTTTTAATATGTTGGTAATGCATGAAGAAATTAATGATTATTATTTTTTAACCAGGGTCTGTTCTCAGAAAACAAGGAGAAACTCATTAATAATGCCATAACAGCATTGCTCTCCCAGGAGGGAGATATTGCAGCATCCAATGCAGAGCTTGAAAGCCAGTTCCAAGCAGTAAGACGACTAGTGGCTTCAAAGGCAGGCTTCCTTGCTTTTACTCAGCTTCCAAAGTAAGTGCAAAGTCTCTTCAAGCTTGGAAGTAGTAGATGAAAATAGGTCTTGAGCTTTTGTTAGTAACTTCTGTCTAAAAGTGAAAAATGGAATTAGGACTCCTTTCTGAAAAGGACTGTAAGACTATGCACACTATTGTTTTCAGTAGTATGAGGCTGCCACCAGGCTTTCGTGCAAATTGAGAATCCTGGGTAATTATTTGCAAGTAAAGCTGATTCTTCTTGTGCTAAATACTCTGCCTTGAGGCAAATACAGTTTAATGATTTTCCTAGTGGAAAATTTTTTACTGTGTGCCTTCATCTGGCCTTGAAGCAGGCAATTCTTCATTCTCAGAGAATGCTGATGTCATTGTTATCTTCAATTTAACACAAGATTAAATGATGTTAGGAAGTTGTACTTCTGTAGTAAGTACAGACTGCATGGAGTTTGTCTTAAATAACATAAGAAGGCAGAAAAACTGTCTGTTGTTCTGAAAATGAAAAATTCTTTGAAATATTTTTGACTAGGAAATAGAGTCTATAATATAGAGAATGATGAGAAGAGTAACAAAAGCACTCAAACCTTTAAAAATTTCAGTTACACTGTAAATAGTGCAAATCCTGTAACTACACAGATACATCTTTATTTTGATGACTGTGCTTGGCATGTTGTTAAAAGAGAAGTCAATATTTTCCTACCAAGAATCTCAAATCTATGAAAATATCAGGGTACTGGCCTGCTAAATGCAATGGGAGCAGACCCTTCTTGGCCACTGACTAGATTTTATCTTAATTTTACAATTTTAGTTTCTTCTCTGACCTTAGTGGTTTTGCTTCCCTTTCAAAAGATTTCGAGAACGATTAGGAGTGAAGGTTGTGAAAGCCCTCAAAAGGAACAATGATGGAGTAACCCATGCCTCTATTGACATGCTTTGTGCTCTTATGTGTGTAAGTATTAAATTTCAGGTTCTTTCACTTTGGAATATGTGAACTTCAGGCTACTGAAAGATGTGGAAACAGGGACTACCATTCAACTTGCAATGTGTTCAGACATGGAATAACTTGTTATATAATAATTTATTGGTGAACTTGAAAGAGGATGTATTTCTTGTGAGTAGAGAGTAGCTTTTGGATTACAGCTGTTAAATTGAGGGTTGAAATGTGGCTGCATAGTGAATACTTCTTTTTTTATAGCCCATGCATGATGACTATGACTTGAGGCAGGAGCAGTTGAACAAAGCTTCTCTTCTTTCTTCAAAGAAGTTTCTAGAAAATCTACTAGAGAAATTCAATTCCCATGTGGTAAGTCAAATTTTGGAAACAGATTTAAGCTTCTTTAAGCTTCTTCCTAGTTGCAATGAAAATACTTTTGTCATACTTGGATGTATCTTTGAATGTATTTGCACTTGCAATTGAAAATACAGCTCTGTCTGGCACTGAAGTTTGTTATAATTTAAGCTTGGATCTTGACAGGTTAGGACATAGCTGTCAATACCACAGAATTTGAATGTCCTGCAACAAATGCTTGCATGTTTATTATGGAAACTGGATGTTTCTTTTAAGTAAAAGAATAGTGTAAACACAGGTTTGTGAGATCAAACTAGGTAAAAGTAGTTTGAGTCTCAAATATGCTTTAGAAACCAATTATTTACCAGGGTAGTGCCATACTCAGAGTTACGGAGTATTCTAAACTTGTAGTTTTTGTTTACAGACTATTTTAATGCTTTGACAGGGAAGAGCACCTTCAGCATCATGAATGCTCTCAGGCCACTGTATCTGATTTGCATACATCTCTTCCTAATTTCAGGATCATGGGACAGGTGCCCTAGTAATTAGTTCACTTCTGGACTTCCTGACATTTGCCCTATGTGCTCCATATAGTGAGACTACTGAGGGGCAGCAGTTTGACATGTTGTTGGAAATGGTGGCATCTAATGGAAGAACACTATTTAAGCTCTTTCAGGTAAGATTTACCTTTCACTATTATTAGAGGCTTTAGGGAATCAATGAACATGAAACTTTTTTTGTTTCCCTGAAAGGCAGATTTGTCTTCAGCTGATTAATGTGCCTAAATCTCTTCTATCTTGGTGAATGTTTTAGTGGTCTATTATTTTGCCTTCAGATATCAGATTGAAGTGATTATTCTGTGGTGAATGATGTGACAAATCATTGTAGAATAGACTGCCTGAGGCCTGTTTCCAGAGACACAGCAAAATACCACATGGACTTTAAGATAGATTCAACAGATGCACAGATCTTCCCCTAATTGGAAGGTCTTCTGCCTTTTTGTTTCTTAGTAAATGAGAATTAAGTGTTAGAAAACAAGAGTAACATCCTCTTCAAAAGTAAACCTGTAAGGATTGTAACATTTTTAGCTAAAATCTCAATGCCTTTTTACTGTAAAAATAGCATTTTTTCTCCTTTTTATTAGTGTCAGCTTGTGTCAGCCAGTTTCCTCAGCATTATTCCAGCTTCTCTGATATATACTGCTGTTCAGTGCCAGGAATTCTGTCTGTGAGTTGCTTGAGAGATGCTTGTTCAGAGATATAGGGTAGGAACTCTTCTTAAGGCTAGCTTTCACAAAACCTAATTGGAGGTAGAACAGCCTCCATTAGTTAAGCTGTTAATGTAACAGCCTTACATTAGTTAAGGAAACTGAATCACAGATGATTTAATCTTCAGTTTTTGCACTTGGATAATTTTTTCGTTAACATTCTGTTCTAGCACCCTTCCATGGCAATTGTGAAAGGAGCAGGTTTGGTGATGAAGGCAATAATAGAGGTGAGGTTTTATTAATGTTAGCTGTGATAGCATGCAAAATATGTATTGTCTATTTTGGAAGTGCAATTGCTTACCAAGAGGAGTTTGTTATATTAGCTTCTCAAAATGGGGAGGGGGAAGTTGGAAGGTGAGGAACAGAACACCTGCTTAATTGTGTGGTTTAATATAGCAACTTGCTTTATCTTACACTTGGGGTTTTGGAAAGCATGTGAGTTGGGACATGAGGTAGTGCCTTGCATGTCTTCATACTGCAGTCAAGATTTGGCTGTAAATGTTACATGTAGCTCAGAGCCACCAGACTTCTCCTGCATGTTAGAAGATATCTCAAGGAGAGGCCATATTTCCTGGGATGCATTGCCAGATGGAATGGGACCAGGATTAGCAAGCAGTAGTGTGAGAGCAGGCTTGCAATGTCAGCCTCTGTTCTTGCTTTGCCTTTAAGTTTCCATACTACATAATGTATGGGCCAGGTCCATACTTCTCAAGGGTTGCTCATGATTGTTGCAGGGTGACCTTGCTAATTGACTCTTGACATTTCCTGAGTTGAAATTCAGGACTTAAATTAGTGCCTCATTGTATCACAATGGCTTATGCATCTGAAATCCCTCTAGTACTTTCTTGGAATGGAAGTGAATGAACACTTGAAATAGAGGTATTCCAAATCTTCCAGTTTCTATTGATGGATCTGATAATGTTAGCTAAAAGTTGCTATGTTGTTTATTAAAAATCCTGTCATTTAGACAAGTAAAAGTGCTGCAAAAGCTTCTTCTTATTCATTGCAACTAATGTATCTTGACTGAGTGGCAGTCCTACCCACATGGCTGTCTAAACTGGACAGTGGCCGTTCATCGTAAATGGTTACTACTGGCAAGAGTCAACCAACAAGCAATTACGTGTGGCAGCCATTCTTTGTTTAATCCTAATTTATAATTGCAGTGTGAAAATGGTACTTCTATTACAACCTTCTGATGTATGCTGGGAGACAGGCTTCTTGCCCTCTTCAGTTACTGTTCTCATAGGTCTAACTATCAGTTATCTGGTCCATGGCTTTACTGCAGCATTGAGCAGTTGCTAGTGAGAAGTTTCACTTAAACCTATCATACTCTAGCTTCTGTTTTTTCAATATTAGTGGGCATAATTGATGGTCAAGAAGGCCTTGGAACTGTAGACTGAGATAAAAGCAGCTTAACTAAGATTCTTTCTTTAGTAATCATCTTGCCCTGTTTCCAAAGGAAGGAGACAAAGAGATTGCTACCAAAATGCAAGATCTTGCCCTCAGTGAAGGTGCCTTACCTCGTCACTTGCACACTGCTATGTTTACAATAAGCACAGATCAGAGGATGCTTACAAATAGGTATGTCCATCTCACTTGATATGTCATGTTTAAAAAAATCTAAATAATGGCCTAGTGAACACTGGGAGATCAGGGAAGTTGCAGTTCTTCAGGAGAATATTTTCTTTAGCAGCTGGTATGTTTTAGTAGAGCAAGCTTCAGCCAAGACTGCAGCCACTTTATAAACTCTATTTTTTTTGTTAAGGTGGGCTTGGGTTGGTTACTCATGAATGGCTCAAGTTTTGATTTTTATTTCTTATAATTCAGGGAAAGAAAAGGCAAGTAGAATGTTTGGAACTTGTAAAAAGTTCCAACTTGTACTGTACAACTGTATAAAAATGGCTGTGCACATCTCAGACATCTAGAATGCAGTTAGGGTCCCCCATGCTATCTGAGAGAGGTTTCCTCACAGAAACTATTCCCTGAATCAACAGTAGAACTTTTGATCTCTGAGAGTATGCTGTGGAGGATGAGCAATGATTCAATTATTTCCACCCAAACACAAAATTATAGAAGCTTTAGCTGAGAATTCCTGAAGTGTTTAGAGTTGCTAAGGAATGTAGGGACAAGTGGAGCTTGCTGCCAGTGTGTGTCATCCAGGAGAGAGCTGGTATGAAACCATCTGTCTTGTTAGTTCTGTTTGGTGCTACTTCTTACAATGTGCTTGTAGCAATGCTTCAGTTCAGTGCAGTAGAATCCTAGTGACAAATGTTGGCAGAAAGCATCAGTTGGCAGAGAAGGCAGCCTCCCAGGAAGGCTTTTCTAGCCAACAATTGGTATTAGGAACTTCAAGTAGAGCATGTAGCAGTTCTTAATGGCTTCTAGCCTCTTAACTTTAGCTGTAACTTAAAGTTGGCTGAATAAACTTACACTTGGTTATTAGATATTTCTGCTCTATTGCTCAAGTGTTCTTTGAGGTCTAGATCAAAAAGCATGTGCTGCTACTGTTCTACTAACTTCACTGGTACTTCTTAAAGACAACACTTTAAAGCATGCTAAGCATATCCTTGGACAACATAATGCTTTGTGCTCTTACTCAAGAGCACGAAACCCTTGCTCATCTTCATTTCATCAGCATGGTAAAGGTGACAGTTTAGTGGTTTAAAAATCTGTTTAAAGTACTAACTTACAGTTTGTTAATTTCAATGTCTTTTTCAGGCAGTTAAGTAGACATTTGGTTGGCCTCTGGACAGCTGAGAACAAAACTGCTATGAATTTGTTGAAACGTATTTTGGTAAGTAAAAACAGATTATGGAGTATCAAAAGAATAAAATATGAAAGCTTGCAGTATCAAAGTTGGGACAGTCTATATAGTAAACATATTCCCTTTTCTCTTCTGGGGGAAAGTCTTACCTGGGAGATCAGCAGTTTGGCATCTGCTAATTACACAATATTGATGTCTAGTTCAAAGCATCTCATACTTAAAAAGTTTTCTGTTACTTCCCTGACGCTTTTTAAAATACTTTATGACACAAAACTTAAAAAAAGACGTCTTTACTTCTTTTTCTTGATTAAAAGGACAAAAATGTGGGAGACATTGTAAGCATGTCTCTAATGCTTTTTGTGCCAATAAGAAATAAGATATTAAGAGTTCTGTCTATGTTTACATGCCTTGCCTGTCTAACTTTGCTTGTAACTTGATTAGATTTATATAATGCTAATTCATCTGCTGATCATTTGTATGTTCTGTCACCCTTACAGCCTCCTGAGTGCTTGTTGCTTAAATTACTTCAGTGAAGTTAGTTCAGTAAATAGTGTTGTAAGAAATTATTCTGTCTGGGAAATTACCAGCTTTTAATTTCAAAATAGCAGNCTTGGCCCCTGTCTTATGGAAAGCTTAATCAAAAAAGACTACACCTTATCTCGAATGTCACATGTAATCTGTATGAGAGGATATGGATGGTTTTTGGTGTTATTCATCCCTCTCAGTATTACCCTGGGATCAACTTTTTTCTTCCTGCATTCTTTAGGTGCATTAAATGCTACTTTAAGAAACAGGATATACCCAAGCATTCTGAAGCCAATATGCCCCTGAACAATTCTGTTGAAGATAGTGGCATTTTGCTAATCTTAGCAAAAAAAAAAAAAATACTGTAGCCTATATTAAGACTTTTGTAAGGAAGGGGATGTAATTATTTGTAGCAGAGATAGATCTGAATCACATGAATCTATGATCAATCTTTGCCTCTTAAGAAACATTAAGCTTTCATAAAAGAACTTGAGCAGAAATACTCTGATTAGATTTCAAGGCCAGTGACTTTAGTTGGAACTCTCAAACCTGAGTTTAAGAGCAGCAGCCTCAGACTGTTAGAGACAGGGACAAAAGTGATTGCAGCTGCAAGGTTGGGTGGTAAAGGCACATCACTTCAGGCAGTAGCTCTTTTTGTAACCTGTGAACACACCATCAAGCAGTGTTCATAAATGGATATGTTACTCTGATTATCCATTAAAATGGATCAAAAGCCTCCTTGCTTCGATCCAGACAGGCTATTGTTTTGTCTAACCAGTATGTTTACCACCCTTCCTATCATGCAGAAATACCTCTCTCCTGCATCAAAGCTTTCCCGATGGGGTTGGTTACACTGCCACCATGGGACAGCAAACAATGGCAGACAACCAAGCGGGAGCAGCCAGGATACAATGCACGGCGGCGTGAGAAAGTCAGCGATTCACACCGCACTGCCCAGGACAAGAGCTCGCCTTTCCCACGGTAGTTTCTGCCACCAATTATCCCACTGTTCCACTAAAGGACAAACATTAACTGCTGTGGGAACAAGAATCACACCGTGTGTCAGACACTGCTCACTGCTTCTTGGGATTAGAGTTAAGTACACTCTGCCAAGAAATTATTGGCCAATACTCGAGTTAACCCACTGGAAGTGCAAAAAGCCACACCAAGCAGTTTGTACTCTAGAGTCACTATGGGACAAGATTGCCATAAATCAGGCCTATCAATTGGCAATTTTTATTATTATTAATACCTGAAGCTTTCATTCCAGTCACTATGCTTCATCATACAAGAACTACCAGGCTGTTATATACAGTTCTGTACCATATTGATTAGGGCCTACGTTAAACGATTTACCGAGAAAAGTTACTGACGTTTGTACCTAATCAGCTAACTCTTAAAAACCGGAATTAAACATTTCCACCAATTCCAAGGCAGCTATGATGCATGAGGGTGACTTTAGAAAGTGAACTGCCTGCTTCAATATTTCTGTTAAAACATGTTCAACACAAGACAGATAAAACTCTTCACAAGTTCCCACCCATAAAGAACAGCCTACAAAACCTACTCTACAACCCCTAAACATAAGCCAGACAGATTCAGTAAATAAAGGTACATAGTCAGGACAAACAAACGCTGAAAAATTAAACGGAGAGACAGTGAGCTCAGTGTCCAAGTAAAAAGGACTTGCTGAGCAATAGGAAATAAAGTAGTCATAAGCATATAGGACAGCATGTTCCCAAGCCACAGTGTCTGCCAGGAGGTTTCTCAAGCCAAATGGACACAAGCCAGGTGGAAGCACATTGCAACAAATCCCTTTATATTCCTTCAGTGGACAGAGAAGCTTGTGTCAGACAGAAGTACTAGCTTCAAGGCCTTAAAGCCTATACCTGCAAAGATCCTGAGGACTTTTCTGCGGTCGGTTTCTGTTTCATTTTGGAATTCATGGGATCAACTGCAATAGAAAAGCAGTAAAATTAATACAGCATCCGACTACTCCTGAATTTCGGTGAACGCTAGCTAGAGAACACTACAATCTCGGATTACCAGCCTTCCTCACGGCAGCTGAAGCAGCCAGCCACGCACGGCGGGCTCAGAGCGCTGCCCCGGAGCCCCTCAGGGGTCACACCCGGGACACGAGCGGCGGCCACAGCGGAGCGGCCTTCCCGCACGGACGGAGTGTCTGGGGGAGCCGGACACCCACCCACGCCACCCTCTGTCCCTGTCCCCGCTCCCGCCAGGCGAGCTCGCAGGGCCCCTCCCTCCCTGCGCACGGCCACGGCCAATGGGGAGCAGCGAGGCAGGAGCCCGCCAACACCCAAACTCGGCCACGGAAGCTCGCGGCCTCACCCCGCCGGCGGCTCAACC
>VZTB01002292.1:56665-124096 GCA_013397245.1 Thryothorus ludovicianus
CCCGACGGACTAAATTACAAAAAAATATGCCACTACAAGACTTGTTTACCTATAACATCACCACGCTAAATGTTGGAACAAGTTTAAGCATTCCCGTAAAGGGACGGAATTCGGGGATCAGGCGCTCGTCGGACGGGAGGGGGGGAGCAGCCCCGGGCCCCCATCCGGGTCCTTGTCCCGCGGGCACCACGCGGGGAGAGCGGGCGGTTGCACGAGGCGTGACCGCGGGGGGTGCAGCGGAAGAAAGCGCAGGGCAGTGCGGATTCCTGGAGCGGTGAGAGCTCGAAGCCGCTCCAAGCCGCTGCTGTGCTTCTCTTCCTGCCGTTCCCGACAAGGCGTATCCACCGTGGTTACCGAGGTTGAGTTCTACTGCCTCGACCACAACAGTGCCTCGCCCCCCGCAGGCACGAGCGCTTGGTACGCGCCGGCGGTGAGGGTAGGGCGGCGCCTGTGTGACTCAGGCGCTGCCATTTTGAGGGGTCTGTGGTGGCTGCGCAGCTCCACTCTGCGCTCGCTCCGTGCCGAGGCACAGGCGCTCCCGCTCCCTCCTGCCCGCTCCTGCCGTCGCCCTCGAGGACGTCCCGGGACCGCCTGGGCGAAAAGAGGCTCTCCTCAGCCCTTTCATCATTCTTCCCGGCCGTCCCGGTCCTCCTTCGACGCCGCTCCGGGATCTCTCTATGCCCGCCGCCCTCTTCCGTAGGAGCCGCTAGCGCAGGGACAGCGTCCTTCTTCTCCTCCTCCTCCTTCCGCCGCCGCCGTCGCCTCTTCCTCCTCCTTCTCTCTCCGCCACCATTTCCCCACTCCCCGGCCCCGGGGCGCTGAGCTAGACTATGGGGACCAGGTCGGGGCCGAGCAGCGGCAGAGCGGGCGGCCCGGTCACCGTGTCCCCTGCGGCAGGGATGGGGGGGCTCCGCGGCTTCGTGGCTTTATCTTGACATGGCTCCTCTCCGTGCTGCCAGCACCGCCGCCGCCTCCTTCTCCTCCACTGCTCCTCCTGCGCCCGCCGGCTGCGGGTAGCGAGCGGGCCACGGTCCCGGGCTCTCGTCGGAGCCTCTCAGTCTCTTGCTTAACTGGGGGGGAAGCTTTGGGAGGGGTTCCTTTTTGTTTTTGTTTTCCTTTGTTTTTTTGTTCCTTTCTCTCCAGATAGAGAAGGGGGAGAAATACTTTTCCCCCCCTCTTCCTCTTAACCTGGTCCGACGAATTTGCTAACTTAAAAACTTTTTAACCCCGACTAATCAAACATCTGGGGAGGGGAAAAAATGTCTGGAGAGAGGAAGAAAATAACCTGATAATTGGGGATTTGCTTTTTTTTTTTCGGGGGAGGGTGATTTAGAGGTTTAAAATTGCAATCTATATTGCAATTAAAAAAAAAAAGAAAAAAAGCCGAAAAACCTCGCCAAAGATTCTGTCACCGAAAAGCAGGAGCAAAACGCACTCCATGTTTTCCGAGTCGTGGCCATGAAGTGAGAGGGGAGAGAGGCGGTGCTGCTGTGGGTGCTCCGCTGCCCCGGGCGCGGCCGCCCTGCGCGCAGAGAGAAGCCGAGGGGAGAGCCAAGAGCGCCGGCCATGCACAGCCTCGGCTGACCGTGCTCAGCACCAGCGCAGGGAGAGAGCGAGGGAAGGATCCCCGGGGGATCAGCAGCCCAGGGAGTGTAGGAGGTGTCGGGGGATGTAGGGCTCTCCCACTGGTAGGGAGCCCGGGTTTGGGGCGCTGATTCAGGTTTAAGTCTTTCGGTGAGATAATACTGTCCTTTGAACCCCTGTCCGCCCCTTGTCAATGGCCATCATGATCCCTCTCCTCTTCGGCAGCAGTAGCCTCAGGGCAATGATGAGCAGGATGAAGTTAGAAGTGACTCCGCTGTCTTTTCTCTTTGCTCCCCTGCAAACCAGCGCTGTGTTGTCTGTAGTTGATTTTATTGTTGTTGGCGGCAGAGAAATGTCATACTTCCCGGGTTGTGCACTCCTCCTTGGCACCCTTTTCTCTGCTCTCCACCGAGTGTAATAATTCTAAAGAAAAAGACAGGCAACATAGCAATAGTGGAAGGCTGAGAATAATAATCAGTAGAGTCATGAATCTGGCTGGGGTAAAACGCAGTTTGTAATTTCAGCTTCGGGTTTTTTTTTTTTGTAAGCAGAGCAAAAGTACCCCCCCATGGATTGGGCTTCTGCCAGAGCCAGTTGCTTTTTATTGTACACATAAATTGTGACAAGATTTGTTTGGGGTTTGTTTTCTTTTTNGTTTTTTTTTTTTTTTTTTTTTTTTTGTTTTTTTTTTGTTTTTTTTTTTTTCCCTTCATACTTACCCACTTATTCCTGCAGCTAAACTGTTCCGATTTTTCTCTTCGAAATTCTTTGGCTTCTTTTTTCTTGATTTATTGTAAAACCTCTTGTGCAGCCATGGCTGGACAACTACTTTCTTTGTTTCTTGACCCCTTCAATATGACATTCTCGTAAAATATTGCCTGAGGTGCGGTTTTGGGTTACATTAGCGTTTGATCTATTCAGTTGTAGTCGCAGGAATCAAACGACTTGTTTCTGTTGTACTTAAGTCTTACGAAAAGGTGCCCATAGTTTAGCGACAGTTTCCAAAGGCTTTAGTACCACCTGTATTACAAAATGGGGGACCCAAACTCCCGGAAGAAACAAGCTCTGAACAGACTTCGTGCTCAGCTTAGAAAGAAAAAAGAATCTTTAGCTGACCAGTTTGACTTCAAGATGTACATTGCCTTTGTGTTCAAAGACAAGGTAACTTGGTTTTAAAGTGTGTCTGTGTGTTTGTTGCGTTTCAGGTGTTCTGTGCCAAGTCTTGCTGCCTGATTACATCAAATGTTTTATCCTTAACAGATTCCAATGACTTTTTTTTTTTTTTAATTGCTGTACTACTCAGTTCATGTTTGTCATTTTGGCTCTTCATATTTTGTGGTTTTCTAACGCAGAGGGTTCCAGTGCCTCGTTAAATGGTTCCTTGGTAACGTCTGTATTGGGTAGATATTTTTCAAAGTTAACACTGTAACTCATTAAGCCTAATTGGGGTCTGACCTGCACAATTGCTGGCTGTGAGCAGTCGGGCTATGAAGGGAACCTGGCTTGGGCGATTGCTGAGTGTGTTTATCTGGTGAAAGCAAGAGGGAAGACCTGGCAGTTGAAGGGAGGAGTCGCAAGATGTGATGTGGAAATGGCCCAAGTGCGCAGGCACATGTGGAACTGCTGCTGTCATTTCCAAAGGGACTGGGGAGGGCCAAGAGGAAGTTTCATTTGCTTGGCTGCCTCTGCTGCTGGATGCTGCCCGTCTGGGCGGGGAGCTGTGTCTTTCTAAAGGCAGCTACAGACCCGCAGTTGTGGGAGAGTTCATATCCACAGAACTTTAAGGAAAGTAGGTAGAGGAAGTGAATGTGCTGAACAAATGGTGAGGAAGTGAAGATAGAAGCAAATGGCAACAGAGTACATAATGCATAAATTGCGTGTAGATGAGCTCTGAAATATTTTAATCTTCTCAAATTTATAGATTTTGTATTTGTTGTAATACTGAGGTGTTTTTAATGAAAAGTTTTCCTTGACAAGCTTCTTTAAAATTCCTGAGTTCAGTTTGCTTTTCTTTGTCAGTTATCTGATGCAAGCAGAGATGGATATATTGGGGTGTAGTTTCTGGGTACTGTGTGTCATAGTAATATGAAAATGAATGTTTAAGCAGTGGCAACAGTTAGAGTTCCTTAGATGACACAGCGTTAACTCTTTTACTTGAACATTGATACTACTTTTTGATTGCTTTGTAGAAATTCTTTACAAATACTTGTTTTAAATCCTGTTTGCTTATATCACAGTGAACTGAAGGTGTCCATCCCATAGCAGTTTGCCTAAAGTAGTTTAGCTCAAGTTAGCTTGATCAGCAGATAGTTGCCTGTTACCTGTGTTCTCGTGGGGGGAAGTGGAGCGTTATTTGGTGAGATGTACTTTGTCCCTTAAATAGGTCAGGACTTCTAATGAGCTGTAAGAAAGGCCTTAGAAACAGACATACAATTTTAGTGATTTCACATTCTCATAATGTTTTGTCCTTCCTTGAGAGATGCTGAAATATTTGTAGTGAGTATTAAAATTATTTAGCAAATGAAAATAAGTCCTCCTTTGAGAAGATTATAGCTAACTTCAGATGGAATCTCAGTCAACTGCTGTCACCAAATGTGGCATTGGAAGATTTCACTTTTCAAAAAAGGCCAACTGTAAAAATAGAAAAGGAGAAAAAAGGGGTTATTTAAATGATATTTGTGGAGAGAAGCTTGCAGAGATTCTTGGTCGTCCCAAGGTCATGTACTCTGCTCGAAGAAGGGGCAATTCTATTAATGTTTAGATAGGATTTTAGTATTTGCAAGGTTGATATGTAAATCTGCATTTTTGGAGACTACAAAAACCTGATCAACTTCTATGAAAGTTTTTGGTCTGATTCTGTTTAATTTATAAATTTTCGCATGTAAGTTTTAGTGTTTGTGTCAAGGTACTAGCCTGTGTGATGTGTACTTTGTACATTTATACAGAAAATCACAAATCCTGAAATAAACTGTTATCTGTAGTTTCCTGAAAAAGAATTGTAAAATCTTAATGTAATCTGTGCTTTTTGTTTTAGAAGAAAAAGTCAGCGCTTTTTGAAGTGTCTGAAGTGATACCAGTCATGACCAATAACTATGAAGAAAATATCCTGAAAGGTGTGCGGGATTCCAGCTATTCTTTGGAAAGTTCCTTAGAGCTTCTGCAGAAGGATGTAGTACAGCTCCATGCACCCCGCTACCAGTCCATGCGCAGGGTAAGGCTCCTTTTTTGTGCTTGCTGAATTGTACTTTTTCAGCACTTGTGCTTTTCCTTGGGAATCTTAAGGCTAATCCTGCCTTTTTGTTCTCTCATTTGCTGCATGAGAGCTCTGTGGGCTTGTGTTTATGGGGTCTAGTTTGAAGGGTAGAAATGGGGTAATATCCATTCTGAAACTGTTTGAGTAATTCTTAAGTTTTACCTTTCATTTGTCTCATTCAGAGATGTACCTCAGGAATTGTACCTTCTTGCCATCTTTGTCCTTTAGAAGGCATATTAATAATTTTAGCAACAACTCAACTAAGTGATTTTGCTTTATAAATACTGGAATACAGTCTTTGCTAAAGTTTTCTTAAAGTTGTACTTTATATTAAGTGGGTACCAATACTAAAATTCAGTGAAAAGCAAGGAAGACTTCAGTTGTGCTATAAGTAATACAAATGGAAAATCAAACAAATGTTGTATAAGTATCACCTCTGAAGTATATGCCTGTATAGATAAGTTGCTCATTTGTGTCTTTGACCACTGGAGGGAATGTAAGTACAGAACTTTACTGCTCGCAGGATGTGATCGGCTGTACCCAGGAGATGGACTTCATTCTGTGGCCTCGTAATGATATTGAGAAGATAGTCTGTCTCCTGTTCTCTCGGTGGAAGGGATCCGATGAACCCTTTAGGCCTGTTCAGGTACTTGGGTTTGGGTTTTGACTTCAATAGCTAACTTATTCACGGAGGGAGTGTTCTCTTTAATCAATAAGTTGATAAAAGTATATGAGTTCTGTGGATGTTAGAAAAATAATGCTGGCTGGTTTTATATATAAAGCAGTCGCTGTTCTGAACGCCGAATTCTGCCTCCTGTCTTTATGCACTGTTGTATTAGCCCTTCCAAAATGTAAGTTTCCAAAGGGCCTTTGCAAATGACATGTATATATAAATGCATACAGTGTTTGTATTTGCAGGAGTGGATTAGATGTGCCTCTTAGTACAATTGAATCTTTGTCTAAATGTGGTGGTGTTGTTATGGTTCTGTCAATATTCCAAATTGCTGTGTATGATTAGATGGAAGAGTGAAATGACTGGAACCTTTGCATTATCATTTTGCCTAGAAATGGTTGCACAGGGATCTTCTGCCACAGAAAGGTATATTTAGTTTTATATATGCTGCTGGTTAAGTTGTTGAGTTGTTAATATGTAATTGCAGTGGCTGATACCAGCATTGGCAGAATGAAATTACAGGCTTCTTTAAATTGTGTCAAGACACTGCCATGGTCCCCAGTTTCTGCTTTTCAGAATAGATCAGAAAAGGAAAGAACTAAAGTGTCTGTAAAGCTGCAGATTGAAGGAAATTAATGGGTTACACGTGAGCCTTATCTTGAAAAGTACTTTATTCCCTTCCCTTGCATCATGTAGGCCAAGTTTGAATTTCATCATGGTGACTATGAAAAACAGTTTCTGCATGTTCTGAGCCGAAAGGACAAGACTGGAATTGTTGTCAACAACCCTAACCAGTCAGTGTTTCTCTTCATTGACAGACAGCACTTGCAGGTAAGTTCTTTTGTCCTTGTCTTAACAGGTGTATTTTAATCACAAAAAGCTTTTTCTTCTTGGGAACATCAGTGATTTTGCTGCGAGGTACTCAAGTAGAAAAACTGATCATGCATTCGTGATTGCATTTTGGCAGTTTCAGGGGAAACTTATACTGTAAATGGGACTCATGCTTGCAAAAATTAATTATGGGCATTAACAGATGCATTCACACGGAATTATGGGCATTAACAATGCATTAACATATGCATTCACACAGAATTAGTGTTCTCATATTAAAAACTAAGTTCTAAAATAGGCCTAACAGTGTTTAAGAAAAATTAAAGTATTGGTTTGGGTGACAATGTGGAAATGAATCAAGTGAAGAATGAACAAAATATTGAAAACATTTTATGCATTAGATTTTATAAATTAATTTTGAGCTCAGGCTGTTTGTATGTATGAAATAGCAAATTTTAAATGTCGGAGTGGGGGGTTCTGCCTATTAGTCCTGAGTTAACTTCTAGGCTTAATAACTTTGGTTTGTTTTTTTTCCCCTCTAGACTCCAAAAAACAAAGCTACAATCTTCAAGTTATGCAGCATCTGCCTGTACCTGCCACAGGAGCAGCTCACTCACTGGACGGTTGGTACCATAGAGGATCACCTCCGTCCTTACATGCCAGAGTAAGGTACTGGCCAGCAAAATGGGGAAGATCACAGAATGCAGCAGTGGATTTTCACTTTCCTCACCACTTTATTCTTTCAGAATTTAGAAGAAAATGGACTCATGTTCAGAACACTATACATTGTGAAACTTGATCATCCTGGATTTTTTTAATCATTTGTATCTCAGAACTTTGCAATTTTTTTTTAGATGTCTTCTGCATGGACCTTGTGAAAGAGAGGATGCTCTGCACACTTCTGCACTGCATCAGCATCTTACTAAAATGTGAAATGAAGGGACTGTACATTGAAACAAATGTATCCGAAAGCACAAGGTGATCATTTGTGGTGGTGTTCCCATTTGTGCTGGTCATGCCCCCTAACATCTCTAATGTTAACCATCAGTATTTTGAGGGTGAGGAGTGAATGTAACGGGTATAAAAGCCTTATAGCTTTGCTGTTAATGATTGTATTGAAGAGCACTATCATTCATTCTAATGAACGAAGAAGTGGCTATTACAATAGGAAGTAAGTGTGGGAAAGAAGTCTTTCTTCAAAAACAAAAAAAAGCATCTCATTTAATGTATAGGCATTTTTTGCCTCTTTTATTTTGCTGGGCCATGTCTTAAGTTTACTGGCACTTTTGTTGTGGATCTCTTTCCCCAAGTTGCTGTATAACTGTATGAAGGTATTCTTTTGAGTTGGATGCGTTTATACAGATGAGGCAGAACTGGAGTCTGAAGTTGCTAAAGCAGCTCAAAAAAGGTAAAATAATAGCTGCAGAAACAATGTTGGTAGAGGATTTTTTTTTTTCTTGAGAGTTGAGACTTGTAAACTTGCAGGTGAACTGTGCAGGAAATACTGGTTTCTGAAACATTTCTTATGGAAAACCTATTGAGGTTTTTTTTTTTTCTTTTGGAATAGATATTATAAACCAATGTAAAATAGTGTTTGAAGTGTCAAAAGTTGGTTCTGACAGAACATTTTAAGATTGTGCAATGACAAAAGGAAGACTACTGTATAGTTTTGATGACAAAGAAGGCTCTGCTTAAGGGTTGAGTGCTTTACTGGAGTAAAATTGCATAAGCCTACTCCCTTTGGATAAAACTAGTGCTTACCTGTTTAAAACTTGTATTTAGCTTTTGTTTGGAATTGGAAAAAATTGGAAATTAAATAAATTAGGTGAAAGATGGCTGATTTATGGGAATCCTGTTAATTGAATCTTAGTAGCATCTTGCATCTTAAAAGTGTCACCCACTACAAACACTAAAAATGCACAGACTGTAAAAAGTTAAGGTCAGCAAAGATCAGTTGCAAAGGTGTTCTTGCAAACGTGGGCCATATGTTTTGAAAAGTACTGGTCAGAAATAAGGGCATTACTAGTATTTTACTGTATTGGTACATAAGTACTTCCTTGGTTATAAGTTCCTGCAGATTAATATGAAGCACCCCAGGAAAAAACCACTTGAAGGCTCCAACTTCACTTTCATAATTGCCTTAAGTTACGAAGAAATATCTTAAAAATGCTGCTATTCAGAATGCTAAGACTTTCTAAAATATTCAGTAACCACCATACCTGCTAATAGTACTGAAAATTTATCAAGTTCAAGTGCTTCTGCTTTGAGTGATCTGTAAGCCATAATACAAAATGTCCACATGAGGCTTGAGCTGAATTTTATAGTGTCTGAAGCATTCTAGTTTCAGGAGTTTAGAATTTGCTTCCTAAGTTCCATCCTTTGTTCTTAATTTGTCATTTTGTACGTCATCTCACCACAGTGACAGTGGGGCCATAGTTAACCTTGATTAGCAAAGAAATGACAGTTCTTGCATTAGGAATTTTGGTTTTCTTCAATACAGCTTCTCTTAGAAGAAGCCCCAAGATTCTTCTAAGAAGCCTGAGTGGCTGTGTACAGTGCTTTCCAAGTGTCAGTAATCATGTGGATTTCAGCTTTAATTCTCTATTACGAGAAACAACCTGTTCAGTGTAATTTCCTTTTTAGTTCTGTGCAGGGTGCATAAAACAAGCTGCTTATTTGTTCCTCATGACAGACCATATTATGCTTCCTTGGGACAGCACAGCATTAGAGGAACCAAAAAATGGGAAAACTCATTTTGTTAAATGTGGTCTGTGCTACCCAGCTAGCAGACCTTGTGCTTTTGCTGTGCTATCAGTGTGAGTTGAGAACCATCTGTACCGTGGAAGTAGTGGGGGGGGAAAAAAAAAAGATTAAGCGGACCAACAGGTTTCAGAGCATGACAATGTTGGGGAATCTGTGAGTTTGTTCATGTATCATGTGGCATCTTTGAAGAGTTTCTCTCCCCTTAAACAGGATGATTTTTGAGGGAAGAGATTCAGTTCTTGTTCCACTCTTTCTCAGTGGAACTTCCAGTTCAATCTCAAAATATTCTTCCACTAAGTAACTTCAGCAAAGTGACCTTCAGAAGTGAATGGAAGTCATTCATAATATCTAGCTTTTGGTTTCAGACCCTCTTTATATCAGCTTAATGGCTTTTTGGTAATCTTTTTTCAAAATGTAGGTTTTGTCGCACAAAACTAATTTTCCAAAGCACAGTTTGTGATGGTGTGCACCTCATGTTTGAAGTTTGTAAATACAGAAAGGCTCTCTTAAAAGATTTTTAGTTACTACCTATCAACTGCTTGTGTGGCTCCCTTGGACATACTAATACCAAGAATTGAAATACACTCAATATTGCACCTCAGTATGGGAGTTTAATTGGGCTGTTGCTTAAAGATTTGTTATGAGATCTTGGTAAGTGCCAAGGGAGCAGGGATAAATTAAGTAGACAGGAGGCCATTAAATGTATCTCAGTAAATTGTCTGGTGAAGGGAAGCTTTACCTCAGGTGCTTTCTGGATGATGAGAAGCTTCTTAAATGTTACAGTCTGTACATGATTATGTATATGAAGCTTTACTTCTCAAGCTTCTTCAGCTGTCTGTATGATAAGGTGGACAGAACTGCTCTGCAAGTACTGCCAAGATGCAACGGGTCTGTAGTTAGTTGGTCATTGATGCCTTTTGTAGTGTCTGTCTCAAAGTCTCAAAAGCTATTTTATAGCTTTAGTGTTATTTTATAAACATGAACATTTATGTTAAGCGTTATATCAGGTAGTGGAAACACAATGGAATTAGTCAGTGCTTCCCTTAAAAAAAGGAAAAAATTAGTTACTCGATTGGTTACTAATCTCTGAGCATTGAAAGTTTTAGATCAAAGACACTGATCTCTCACTGCAAATTCATTTTTTTCATTGCAAAATGTTAAGTCTGTTAGAAAAACAGCAGGTGGAAAGATGAAAATTGGAACTTGTAAAATGACCTAGACTTTTAAAAATTTATGTTCCTGAAAGACCTATTTGATTGTGCTTTGAAAACGCAAACCTGGGTCAGCCTGCACTACAGTAAGTGGCTATTGTCCTTGTGAATGACCACATCCTTTCCTTGACACATAGGGTGCAACGTGTTAGTTTTGAAATTACTTTAAAGCATCATACAAATGCCATAAACGCTTGGTCCTTGCACATACTTGCAGCTCGTGAGCTCTGCAGGCATCCTCCCCTTCCCCCCCCGTTCTGTGGCCAGGAGAACACTGCTTTCTCCTGCACTTGAGTGCTGAGTCATTTGAATTACTTGCAGTTGCTGAGCACCAGCCTATGTTGAACCAGGATCTGGGGGCTTGAACAGTGAGAAGAGTCACTGAAGGGTTTTTTGCCCCTAAATAGTGAGATTAGTCTAATGGACTGTTGGAGGCTTCATTTAAAACTGCATTAATGTTACTGCCATTGAGTGTGAAAGTTGAAGTCAAGAATGAGTAGAGTACATTTACGTTCACTAAGCAGACAGACATGCCGTGTGAGTTTACTTAATTGCTATTTACTTTTATTAGCCTGGGAAATAATCTCAGATTTTTCATTTTGCATTTATTGCAGCAGTAAATTCACAAGCTGTGTAAGCTTAGAGATTCTGGAACAGCTTTCTGGAGTGAAGTAATGAGACGAAACATTAAAACCCTTCAGATCAGCAGCAGTAGGTGCTGCTTTCTGCTTTGTGCACCCTAGCTGGGATGAAGCTCACGAGGCTCACTGGGTAGTGCAGATGCTGTGGAGGGAGGGCTGTATCAGCTCTACAGGTTAACTGAAGCTGAGTGTAATTTCTCTTCTGCTTGGGTGACTGAAGTGCTTTTTAGGGCTGAAGATATCTGTGGCCTACTTCTGCTTGGAAAGGATTTACATATGGAAGGATCCCTTAATTTAAGCACAATTACTGTATGCTCGAGCACCCACTAAAAAAAGTGCTCTTCTGGACTCCTGAAATCTATTCAAGCAGCTACTGCTTTTAAGCAAAAGAAATCAAAGATCCAGAATTTTACTACAGAGTTACAAGCCCCAGGTACTGTTTTTAGTAAACAAAAATAGGGGTCTTTTTGTTTGGTTAAGTTCATTTATTTTTGTTATGTTTGTTTTTTTTTTCCCCTGAAGGATAGCAAATGTATCTTTTTTGATAAAAGCTAGCAGGTAATTGATTCTCTTTTAAGTGAGAACTGTATATGCTGCTGTATCCCACAACCATGGCAGCTTGGGATCCTGGTCTGGCAGTAGCAGTGGTTCAGTGAGTGCATTGCAGAATCATGAAGGTGATAACTCATCATATTGGTCCTGAACTGAAGTAGCAAAATAGGCATTTAAGTTTGGTTTGTTTTTTTTTTCAATACCATGGAGAATGAGGTAAGGGAGAGGTTTAGGGGGGTTCTGGCTAAATGTTTTCTTATTGCAGATGGAAACTCTAAAATTGCGAATGATATAATATGGTTGGAAATTCTTCTGTGTGTCCTGGCAGTGGCTCAGAGCCAGTCAGTGAGGCTGAAGAGATTTGAACTGCTGTTCAGAACAGTTCCTTAACAGCCTAATTCACCTCACATCCTTGTCCTCTCTGCCCCATTCTGGTTAGTTGGTGGTTTGTGAATTTGAGAATTGTAGACCAGCAGCTCAGCCATGAGACCCCTCAACCTAAAGACTTAGAAGTTCTGATAGTTCAACACTTGTTTCAGCAGTGACACCCTTCCTTAACTTCTCTCTAGTTTATCACTGACATCTTCCCAAGAGCTGGAATCCTAAATGACTAAACCCCTTCTCACTGCATCTTAATCTCTGATCTGTATCTGCCCTGATTAGCATCTGGACTCCTGATTTCAAATGCCAGTGGGAACAAGTCTTGTGATTTCTTATTTTCTCAAGGCAACTGTAAAGCACAGCTGTACATGGTGCAAGCCCCTGTGTGTCAGTTTGAATGTGTTTGTGCAATAGCAGTGATGTGAAACCAGCATGAAACACTTGGCTGGACAGGGTACTGCATGAAGTGGGAAGCTGAAGTTACTTTCACTGAGAGACAAACAGTTCCTCAGCATTTCATACCTCTACGTGGCCACTGTAAGAACAGGCATCCAGACATAAGTATAATTTGGGTGTTTGGTATATGTAAAAGAAATAACCCAAAACACAACAAACTGCAATATGGTAGGGCTGGTCTCATTTTTAGCTGTTAAGGTATGGAACTTGCAGTTGTCTGTCAGTTGCTGGATATGTAATCTGGTATACTGCTAAGACTCACAAGATGAGCTCAGGAAATCACTTTATTTGCTTGCTTGTAAGGGAACTATGCCCAAATCTGCAGTGATGGAACCAGGTCAACCCCACAGGAGATCTGTTCTGATGCCAGGTGGAGCTATGTACCACTTGTCCTTATTACGGTAATTTGTTTCCATTACTTTGAGATTCTGCTGAGGTAAGATACAGATTTTTCAATGTGTAGGTTAGAGTGAAATCAGTAAAGAACACTTCCAAGTATTAAGTCTGATGCTTGGCAGTTTACTCTCACAGCTAGGCAAGCTCAATGGTGCCAATTCCTTCTAAGATATCTCTGTACCTGAGTTCAGTTGTGAAATAAATTACAAGGTCAACATACTGCGGCTGGTGAGAGATAACAGACAAGGTTGTCTTAAAATAATCCACTTAATTAACTGCTTCTGAAATAACTGCCCTGCATATTAACAATGTCCCTCTTATTAATTAGGCAGTACTAAAATACTGTTGAATAATGGTCTGTTGTAAGAGAAAAGAGAATTCACTTGTTATTTCAGGAAGGTTTATTTCTGTTTCCCTCTCAGCCTGAAACAGTCCTTGCCAGGCTTGAATGGGAACAGGAGCATACTGTTGTTTCTGTGTTGAGGTTTGCCACTCTCAATTGGCCTGGACGCTTTTCAGTTGCAATTATGTAGATATGATGAATGCTAAGTGATAGAATGGGACCACTGAACTCTGATAGCTTCCTGAGGCAGCCAGTGCTGATTGAGGGAAGTTGTGTTAAGTTGCAGTGGGACAGTTGCACAAGGACAAAGTGGCCCCAGCACGTAGAGCTGAGCACATTCTCAATATTTTGGCACTTACTGAATTTGGCATTTCCTTCATTCTCACCCTCTGCCTTTTATTTCAGGTAATAGTCAAAATTACTGTTCTGTTCCAGTGAGGGGAATGGGTTTATAACCCATATAAGAAAACTGGTAAACTTAAGAATAAGAAAAAAGATAACTGGAGATGCCAGAACATGTTAATAGGAAGATAACCAGAGCAGCAATTGCCAAAGTCAGTAAGTGCATCCAGTTGCTTTGATGGATCCTCACTGCTCATCCAAGTAATTGCAGAGGAACTGGAGATGCTGAAGTCTCCTAACAGTGCCCCAGGCTGAGGGAGCTGTAACGTGAGAATTTCATACAGTGCAGCATCTAGGTCTGATGAGCTAAGATTTAAACCAGAAAAGGTTACTGCTGTAGTAAGCACCTTTGCAGAACCATTTCAGCAAAGCATTGTGTCTCTTTAAATGGGATTCAGGGATGATTTCTGAGTATGAGTGAGTGCAAGTACTGGGGGAAAACCAATCATGAATGTACTGCTGAAGAGAGGTTGCTACTATTAAAAATTAACTAGCCACAGGCATGTAAGCTGTGTATGTATCTGAGGCAGCCCCAGAGAAAAAGCTTTTCTGAGAATGTATATATCATGAAAAACTTGTAAACTTGTAGGAATATATTATAGCTTGTAAAATACATGCTGGTAGCCTGAGCCCACTGCAGATATTTTTTTAGAGAATTTCCACTGAAGGGTTGGTTATCCGCTCATATTAGTTGCTTAAAAGTCATTTTGGAGATTCATGACACATTAGTAAACTTGTACAAGTTTGTATTGAAAATCAGTCTGCATGAACAGGTCACCTAATTCATTGAAAATTACTTCTTCAGGTTTAGAAAGGCACAGAAGGAAAACCCTAACAACTCATCACAAAAGTCAAATGACTGAAGACAATGACTCAACTTCCACAACAAAAAGGATTTACACATGCCTTTTACTAGCCTAGATTAGCTTTTTGCTAGAAGAGAAAAACATGCACCACATCATATGTAGCATTACTGTTCTTACTAAAGACAGCCTGACTGACAGCCCTGCCATGGATTGATTGCCAGCAGTTTGAAAGACGAAATCAGTCAAGCCTGTCCACAACCGTGCAAGAGGAGACCAGGCTTCAGCAGCTTACCTCAACCACATTCAACCCAGGTCAGATAATGTACAACCTTAGTATGAAGGAAAGCTCCCCAGAATTACTTTCTTACATCTGTAACATGCAGCTGATGGATTTTAAACAAATATAACCACACCCTTGAGTATGGAGAGGTGAAAAGCCCACATGACGTACCTGTATTTTCACATTCAGGGATCAGAGAGATGATGACATCTCAGGTGAATTTGTGTACAAGGGTTCCACCACACCCTCTCTCAACCACTCCATGCTGGCAAGCTTTTACTTACTGCAAAGAGGCTACAGAACTATGAAACAGTCTTTAAAAAGGTAGTTTCAGAAAGCTTTATTGAATATTTCTTGATTTGTTACAGCATCAGTAAACTACATTTTGCATTAGCCTGCTTTACACTTTCAAACCGGTTCTGGATGATGTTACAGGAACTCTGTACTACCATCTCAGGGAACAAGTACAGTTTGTAGGCACTTCTAGTGGTGCTAGAGTGTGACTGTGACAGGCCTGAAGACAGGGTTGCTTTGCCACATGACACCACAGGTAGAGAAAGCAGACCTCTTAGAATGCTGTCATGCTGGTTAACCATATGGCTGGTCCAAAGGCTCTTCCCTTCTGCTGTTTTGACCAAAAAAAGCCAAGTGCCTCCCTAAGTTGTCACACTCTGTTGTTCAACCCAAACTCAGGCTGGTAGCAATTCTGGTGGTAATTAAGAAATCTGTTTGTTTATTATAGAAGTGAGACAAATTCACTTGATAGAGACTATCACAACTTTGTGCAGATGATATTGCAAAAGTGAGAAAATAATTCTATATGGGATTCTTAAGTCCAACATTAGTATTTAAAATACTTTTTAATATTAATTTCCTATGAACTTTGTATGTCTACCTTGTGCAATTAACTTTCCTGTAGCCTTATTTGTTAAATCCACGGTGGCGAATGCGAGAGTTTTTCCTTGCTTCAAAATCTGAGCTGTAATCAGTATCTCCTCTCCAATCTTAGCAGCAGAAGTGTATCTTCAAGGAAGAAAAAAAAAGGAACAGGTAAGAGACTGTACAGAGGATAAATCCAAGAATATTCCTGCATTTTTTATTATCAGGAAGGAGTTATCAGAATTGAGTAATAAAGACACATCTCTCTCTGTGTGCCTACTTGCAAGCCCCCACTTAATGGATTTGAGCTCCTCTAACTACTGGCACTGGTAAGTAAGAGTTTTCTGAGAAAATGGAGGCTAGAAAGAAACCCACTGGCTTGGTTCTGAGGAAATGTCTGTTTTGGAACAGAAACAATGAGGTATCCAAGACTTCAGTTAAAAGTTCAGCTCCAAGTTCCAACCACTGCTGGCTTCCTACAGCCTTTCCAAACTAGTCTGGCTGCTTCAGCTGCAAAATGTCACTGTTACAAAGGTTCCAGATGGTCACTTCTGTATGGAACTGTAAGCATAGGTTAACTGTTCCCATACCCTGGAAAGTCATGGAAATCTGGGCAGCCCTCAAATGTTTCCATTCATTAGACAACTCTTTGTTTTTGTTTATATGAGCAGGAGGGTGTGCTTTTAAGACACGCTCTTTGGGGAATAGGAAGAAATTTCGGTACAAAGAATTCCCCTGGAAAGAATTACAGGGGACATGATCCAACCACAATCTGAGGTAAGGGAACAATATTCAAATGTTAGAGCTGCAGAGGAAAATGAACTGCTGGATGTTAATCTTGTTGAGATAAATTTCACCAACCAGTCCATTTTTATACACGATGCCATGTCACAAGAATGTCAGTCACGCCTAACGCTGATGCAGCACCAGCTCCACTACTTGACAAGGGCAGGATTTCAGCCTTGTCTTATTTCCAGAAGCTGCTGCTGATCCTCTTGTGGTTACCAAAAAAAAAAAAATTTCTCTGTTTCTCTCTGTTCTTTCCATTACTGAAATAGCTTCCTCATGACAACTTTTAAAAAAGCTCCTTCCCAAAAAGGAAAAAAGTTCTTGTAACAGTATTTGATATCCAATCTCACTTGTTCAATGAATGCAGTAGTCCAAGTTAAAAGAAGTTATTCATATTGCTTCAGGTAACATTGCCTAAAGGTAATTGTGGATCACTCCAGAGACAGCACTTTCTACAGATTTCAGCCCTTACATAATTGGGTGGACATAACTAATAGTGTCAATAATTCAGATGTTGGCCTCTTGTTATACTACTGCAGGAAAAAACCTTTAATGACAGGAGAATTCTAGGTTTTAATTTCCAGTAAGATCCTAGTCATCACAGTGGTAGGTAGTATGAAGCACAAACAGATGCTTAATCCCATCTCCCCAGTGGAGAAATTGGAAGGTGCTGGGAGAGAAAGGAGGGGGAACCTGGTAAACATACAGCTCACTCCCCACACATTTTTAAAGCTTTTTAAATAATTTTTTTAAAGGCAGTTTTGATGAGGGGTTACTTTTCTAAGATTTTTAATGCTCTGTGTTAGTTACTCCAAGCAGGATTACTTTAGTTCCAATTGGTCATAATCTCTTTGTTAAAAGTAATGAAGCAAAGCTGACAAGCTACAATAATATGATCAAAGGAAATTTCAGAAAAACTGATGTTTTAAGACACCATGCTTTGAATTTTCATTACAGGAAGAACTATTCCCAGTATAAAACTACCTTAAAATGACCTAGAGTGAAGGATTCTTCTTCCACTGAGAAATTCTGATTCAATCTGTAATTCACTTTCTGTATTAGCACACAACAGAGGTAAACTTTCCTACTTTAATATTTTTCTCTAGTTGATGGAATAGTACTAAAAAAAGGTTTATAGAAAGCTGCTTACCCTAGACTTTGGGTTTTGAGGAAACATTAACATACAAGCAAAAACTGAAACCAAACCAATTTCTTAAGAGTAAAATTAACTACACATCCACATCCCTTTACATTCTGTGAAAGAATGGGCACTGTCTTGTAAACACATGTAATGAATAAAATCTTAAGAAGGTCCAACTCAAAATTTGAAACCAAATGGCTTTATTTTATCAAAACAGGACTTCTGAAACCAAAGAAAACACCCATTTTTAGTGAGTGCCACAGCACAGAATGTACAATGGAGTCAATAGGGGAGGAAACGTTAGTATGTTTTGGTAACCACAGTGGATGATACCTACGTGATGTTCATGTCCACGCTGACCCCAGGTACTGCTCTTTCTGTGTACAGCAATGCTGCTGTTGACACCACATCCACCAGCGTGGCTGTCAAACCTCCATGTAATGTGCCACCCCTGTTTGTATGCTCCTCCTCCACTTTCATTTCACAAACAACTTTTCCAGGAGTTGCAGAATGAAGTTTCATCTGTATAACCAAAAAAGGAATAAAAAGCTTAGTGATGTAGTACCAACACCTAATACTGCCCTCAATCAAACGGAAAGAAAATTTTGTCTGACTCTGGACTCATGAGACAAATTAAAAGATGGAAAATACAGTAATTCAACTGTCCCATTAGATATTTCCATAAATTTTGAGCAGAAGACTGTTGCCTTAAAAAAATCTGTACTTCTAATGCAGATATATATTTAAACTGACAGCTTAACAGAACTTCAATACATGCTATGCTGTCAGGAATTCCTTAGGAGGAAACTGTCTTTCCTTTTGCTTTAATCTCTGAGCGAAAGACCAGATTAGAGGGAACACAAAGCTGCTCTAAGTATCTGTGTGTACCAGAGTTTTGAAGGCACATTTGTTAGCTCACAAAATGGAAATGAGACGACCACCAGTAATTCATTGATCATTATATCAAAGCAACCTCAATAAAAATGAATATTTTGAAACTAGCATTGGAAATAGTAATCAGATTGGCCTCCCTAACTGGAAATTCATATTTGTGAGCAGAAGTATCCCAGGCTGCATCACAGTGTTACAGCATCATTATTTGCATGTTTAGTTTTATTTCAGCCAACAAGTGGTAAATCCAGCTCACCTATGGTACCATGCTTCCCCCTATAACCAACACAAGAAGCTGGAATTTTGAGACCAAGAAGTTACTGCAATTCAGTATTTTAAAGTCCCTATTTAAATTTCTTCAGTTAGTAGCATTATATTCAAAAATGAAATCTGAAAGCAGATGCAAAACTGGGGTAAGTTCCACATATATTTAAATGTATAACTAAGACTTTGAAGTGCCTTTAGATTATTAAAAGTGAAATGTAGACATATTTATTCCTACTAATTTTCAGGTTTTTTACAAGGGCTTTTTAAAATTTGAATGTTTCCATTCTGTTACCAGCTGAGTGGACTTAAATATTTTTTGATCTTAAAAAATATTAAGGTTGAAATGTTTCCAGTTTCATTTTTCCTTATTTATAATGCACTGTAAGAGCTAAGTTTCACCCTTTCTGATAAACGAAAGTTTATCCAAATTTTGCAGACAAATGATACTAAGATCAAAGATGATGTAGTACAGTCTTCTAATGGAAAGAACTGGTATTAAACAGAGAGGAAATTACTGAGGCAATGTCCTAATATAGAAATAGCACCTGAATCAATGAAAACCCCAAAGTCCTAAATCAGGCATGCTGCACTGCACTGGAGGCCTAAGCTTCTGACAGAATTTCTAAGGAGGACTTCACTGATGCTCAGCACTGGGAGCAGATGGCTTCCACTCCCGTCAGGGACTGCTGCTCCAACCCACCAGCGAGGCGAGGAAAGCATCTGCTCCCATTTGTCATTGCTCTGATCTGGCACTACATGCCTGCTCTCCTTGACGAAAATAGTTCAGTACTGGAGCACTTCGAGGCCCTGCTCAGCTAGAGCTGCTGGTCTGTGCTTCTCCCAGCCCTGCTGCGCCTGTCCTCCCACGCGTCTGCCTCGGGGAACAGCGAGCTGCTGCAGCTTCCAGGCTTTAAACACACAGTCATCAAACCCTGGGCACATACCACCTTCGAGTTACACCAGAAACTAAGCCTCAGGCTGGAGGTGAAAGGTTTCAGACTAAAATGTGTCTTCTCTGGAATAAAAAAAGCCTTGAGTAATTTAATTATGGTAAGAGAAAAAGCAGCAGTTACTTTTAATTCAAACACAACTGTGTTTTTTATTGTTATTATCATCTGATTCCTAGCATCCTAATTCTAGAAGGTTGCAGGAAAATTCTGAAAGTATTCCAGAGCAAGACTGGAAGCCTGTCTCCCAAGGCTCACTTGCAGCCAAGCTACCTTTACAAGCTGAAACGCTAATATTTGCTCACCACTTACCAAGGTTTAAAAGAGGAGCATCAAGTTATCACAGTGCAGTGGTGACTAAGAACTAAATGGACTCGATAAATATACAAACTATCTTCTTAAAGCTTTATACATTTTATAAAAAATTTATACTCACCAACATGTCTTGGAAAAACATGACTGTAAGCGTTACTTTGTGAACAGTAGATTTCTGTTAAATGTATCAGATCATGGAGCTGTCAACAAAAGCACTGCTTCCACTGTAACACTTGCTCGTTTACAATGCAAAGTATATGAATTTTAACACAGTTGATTTTCTTAGATATATTTACTCCATCACTCCATTGCAGTTACACAACCAAATAAAAATTAAAGGGAAAATTTAATGAGAACACTGAAACTGCTTCACAAGAACTTTCCTACACTGCAGCTATGCTACAGTATACTACACAATTTAAAGTGTAAATGAACAGTAGATTCAACCTTTTTTTGAGCTTAACGTAGCATGACACTGCAGCAGCACCAGTCAATTACATTTCTTTACACCAGAAGGTGCAGTGAAGGCACAGTGTAAGGCCTTGTGTAGAAAATCAGAGAGCACTGGGATGCGCCTTAGGCTTTCAGCCTGACTTCAGGCTTAGGTGCAAGATGTCACCACGAGGCATCATATTAATTTAAACAGAGAAGCGTTTATTTCACAGTTCCAGAGTCCTGCAAGTTAGTGGCTTGGCATGTACTGCGAAGGCAAGAATGCGACCTGCTGAATGACTCGTGAAGGTTATTCAGTACAGCCACCTTCAGAGAGCTGCTGCAAGGCAGCTGGAGTATTTAACGAGACTTACTGAGTAACGCTGGAGTTATTATTACACAATTGTTTTCCACCCGTGTTAGCAGCACGGCCATGGTGCCGGAGCCTGGCATGCGGCGGGATCTCGGCGAGCCTGCACCGCGGGCTCCAGCCGTGCCCGAGCCCCGCGGGCTGATCCCTGACCCGGCTCAGCCCGTTCCTCCGGGAGGGCACGCAAGGACGGACACACGAGCGGTCCCGGCGGGGCCGCGCTCCCGGAGCCCTGTCCTGCAAGTGCCCGTACCTTGCGGAGCACGCGGTCGAAGCCCTGCGACTCCACCATGTACTTCATGGCCTCCTTCAGGGTCTCCACCGTGAAGCCCATGCTGCCGCCGCGCTGCCCGCCGCCCGCCCTTGCCCCGGAACGGCAACCCCGGCGGGCGGCGCCGCCCCACGGCTTCCGCCGCAGCCATGGCGGAGGGGGCCGCGGCAGCGCCGAGCCCGCCGCCGGCCGAGCGGGAGCAGGAGCGGGAGCAGCAGCAAGAACAAGAGCAAGAGCAGGAGCTGCACGTCGCCAAGCGGAGGAAGGTGCTATGTTCCGAGTTCGCCGCCATCACCAGCAGCGACGCGGCCGCGGCGCGGCGCTTCTTGGCCGGCAGCGACTGGCACATGGAGGTACGGACAGGTACGGGCAGGTACGGGCGGGGCTGCCCGGCCGGGGCCCCGCCCTGACACCTGCCCCTGTTTCAGAGGGCACTGAACGCCTTCTTCGACTCGCCGCGGGATGTGGAGGCAGCGGCGGCCCCGGCCTGCGTGGGCAGCGGCAGCTGGTAAGTGACAGGGACGGAGGGAAGCGGCAGGAAAGGGGTGCGGGGGTGGGGGAGCGGAGCCTCCCCTCGGCGGGAGGTGCTGGGGCTCCGCAGCCAGGGAGAGCCATCGCCGGGCCGAGGCGAGAGCTGGGGAGCAGCGCTCCCGTCCCGCCGAGCATCGCACCTCGGCTGGCGTGTAGCATGTGGTGCCCGTTCCTTTTCTGCACCCGTTCCCGTCCTTTCCCGACATTTCTCTCCCTTGGAGAGGCTGTCAGGCTTTTGGGCTGCATTTTCCTACTATAGATCCTGTGGACTGATAGATTGTGAGCCTTTTGAGGAAGACATAGACACATTTTCTTCTCACTGCCTTGTGATGTACGCAATACATATGCAGATTTTACCGTTTGCATATTTGTCTATGTGCAATTTATGCATATTTTTATTTCTATAAATAAAACTTGCATATACATGCACACCTCGTTAAATGTACTTGTAGAAGTTCAGATGTAAGACCTGTGTTTTACATACACCATCTCACAGCACACCTGCAGAATGTACTGAGTGTATTGAACTGCATGTGAACTGAACTTTTCCAGATCCCTGCCTGCTGTTTAACCCCAGATACCAACTAAGTAGCGTGCACCCACTCACTCGGACACCCTCACCATGCCACCACCCTCTCAGTGGGGAGGGAAAGAGAATTGGAAAAAAAGATAAAATCCACGGGTTGAGGTGAAAACAGTTTTACAGTAGAAACAAAATTAATGGTAATAATAAAATTAATTGTAGTGAAAATGGAGATAATGAAAAGAGAGAAATGGAAGCCAAGAAAGATAAGTGATGCACAGTACAATTGCTCACCACCCACTGACTGATATCCGGCCCACCTCTAAGCAGCAGTGGGCTCCTCCTGGCCAATTCCCTCTAAGTTCATTCACTGAATGTGAGGATCTATGGTATGGAATATCCCTTTTGCCAGTTCAGATTTGCTCACCAGGTCATGTTTCTTGCAGAGCATGGGAAGCTGGAAAGGCCTTGTCTCGAAGTAAGCACTAGTTAGCAACAACAAAAACATCAGTGTGTTACCAACATTATTCTGACCGGGCTTGCTTGGTAAGGTTTTGGTAAGTGAGGAGTGGCTCCTGTGAGAAGGTGCAAGAAGCTGCCTTTGTGTCTGACAGAGCTAAGGTCAGCTGGCTTCAAGGCAGACCGGCTGTGGAACAATGCTGCACCCATCAGCACCTCTGAGATAATGTACTTAAGGTTAAAAGGTTGCTGCACAATGGCATCTGCAGCAGAAGAGAGAACTGAAAACAGACCTGCAGACACCAAGGGTCAGCAAAGGAGGGGCAGGAGGTGCTCCAGGTGTAGGAGCAGTTTCCCCTGCAGCTCATGTGCAGAGCTTGGTGAGGCTGCTGTGTCCTTGCAAGCCCATGGAGGACCATAGTGGAACAGAGATCCACCCGCAGCCCAGGGAGGACTCTACACTGCAGCAGGTGGGTGCCTGAAGAAGGCTGATCCCATGGGCAGCCCACGCTGGAGCAGGCTCCCGGCAGGAGCTGTGGTAACACAGACAGAGGAGCCCATGTTGGAACAGGTTTGCTGACAGGACTTGTGACCCCTGGGGTATCCACTTGGAAGCAGCCTGTTCCTCAAGTTGACAGGGAAAGAGTTGAATTACTCAGGTGCTTTGGATTACATTGGTAAATGTCTTGTATCGTGCTTCAGCTGTGTACTGCATCTCTATGTGACTGAGGCCTGCATGTTCTAGTTACTGCACTCTTGAACAATAAGTGAGGTAATACCAGATTAGTATTATGCATGTTAACAAACAAATATGCTCTCTCTTTAGCATTGACCTCACTGCAGATGCAACTACGAGTAATGCCGGTGTCAATAGTGAAGACTCGCAGCAAAAAGAAGATGACAGCAACTTCTCGCTGATCACCTGGAACATTGATGGGCTGGACCTAGGAAATCTGAAAGATCGAGCTACAGGGATCTGTACGTACCTGGCATTGTAAGTACTCTTTGTCATGTACCTGGATTCAACAGAAAAAAAAAAGCTTCATTTAAGTATTTACAAATCCTCATGCTCCAATTATCTTAATGTTAGATACAACAGATCAATCACTGTATAAATCCTAAGTAGCCAAGAGTTGTTATGCTGACTGTAAGAGGTGTGAACCTGTGCAGCAATCCAGAGGTTAAATATTTTGAGATGGCTACTTTAAAAGTCTGATAGTGAAGTAATACTGTTCAAGTTGCAATCGTACATCACAAACATAGTTCCTAATTGCATCCTGTACATGAGAATCTTCTGGAGAACATGTCCAAAGCTACTTTGCAGCTGCTTTGGTTGAATTTCTTATGTATGCAGTACATGAAACCTGCGAGGTTGTGGTATAAGGAAGTCATGCATTTTATTACCACATCGGTTTCATGTTCATAATAACAATTGTTTTTTCCCTTTTAGTAATGGTGGTGTCTGTGTGCTGCTAAACACAAGGCAGGTAGCTTTTTTCTTTTTTAAGGAGCAGGAAGATGAGGGCAAGGTGCACCTGAAGTCCCTAACTTTGTTCCATTTGGCCTCAGAGTGTTGCAGTACTACTTCTTTGTAATTAATTGAAATTTTTCTTGCCTTGCTGATTTCAGATACAGTCCGGATGTTGTGTTTTTACAGGAGGTCATCCCACCACATCTCCCTCTTCTCCAGATGAAAGCAAGCAATTACACTATTATTCCAGGTAAGAAAAAACTCACATGCTAAAGACAAAAAACAGAAAATAAAGTTTGCTAAAACCTCCAATCATTTTAAAGAATATAAAGAGTAAAGTGAAGAAGGAAACACTCAATATTTCTGTGTTTTGGTATCAGCATATAGCTTGATGTAAATTATGCAAAAGCTTGCTTTTCTGGTGTTTTCCTTTGTATTTTTTTTCTGCATTTTGAAAGATTGGTAGCAAGGGTAGTCAAAAAGTACTACAGGTAAGTAATTTTTTAGGTACTTGAATTTAAAAAATCTAAAAAATTCTGATAGTTATTATACAACTTTTCACTAATAACTTAAAAATCAAATATACTCTCACAGGTTGTGGTAAAAAGGTTTCTTTCAGAACCTTAACTGCTTTATGGCAGTTCTGCTGTGGCACAGCAGAAGATCTCCTCAAACATTTCTTTGCTTGGTCCTCTCTAGGTAACATGGATGATTATTTCACTGTAGTAATGTTAAAGAAATCGAGAGTGAAGCTACTGAAACATGAGGTAGTACCTTTTCCGACGACTGCCATGAAGAGGAGCCTTTTGGTTGTGCATGTGAGTGAGTCAGGATGTACTCAGCAGCTGTAACCCAGAAAAGCTGAACTGGCTTTTTCTTTATGACAGTCTCAAAGGGCAGAAAAACTTCTCCCCCAAGCATACAAACCTAGTTGCATTTGATACTGACAAACTTAAAATATTTTATGCAAGTTACTTACTTTGAAAACTTTGTTTTCAAAGTTTTCATAACCTCTGAAAACAAAACCAAAAGCCTTTTATCCTTCTGTAAGGCCCTTTTCTTCAATGTAAAACTGATATTAACCAGAGCTCTGTCATTCAGTCATTTGCTTTGTGATTAGACTTTGAGCTTATCATCCTGATGTGGATAGTAACACTGGATCTTTGTTTCACACATAGGTGAGCATATCTGGTATTGAACTTTGCCTTATGACCTCTCATCTGGAGAGCACTAAAGATCACTCCAAAGAACGGATAAAGCAGCTGAAAATAGTGTTAAACAAAATGCAGAAGGAGTCTGAGTCCACCACTGTTATATTTGGAGGGGATACAAACCTCAGAGACAGCGAGGCAAGTAGAAATAAGTGGCCTTGTTATTTAGAGAAAGTATTTTGACAAAACCTTCTCAGGCTTTTCTGTTGTTTTTTATGAGAAATTACCTGCTTAGGTTGAACAGAGATATTCAACACTTATTCTTAAAATGTGGAACTGTGACTAAGTAGAAGTAAACATTGTTATGGCTGAGATGATTTATATGGAGACCTCTTCCCAATAACAAATGTTTTAATAACAGTATTGGTATCTGAGTAGGTGCAGGCAGATTTGATGGAAGTTTTGACTTTAAAAATGTCTTCTCATTTTAAGAACCTGGTCCTTACTTGTTCCGCTTTCCAATTCTTAGAACTTTTAGATCAATGAAGGAAGAAAGTGCTCTGGAGAAATATCTCTTAATCCCCAGTAATCGAGACATTCAAAATTAGAAGTAGTTTTTGGCTTCTGATACTGAAAGGGAAATCTGTCCATTATTACTAGAAGGTCAAAGTTTCACCTCTCCCTGTTGTGAAATTCCTTCCGTTGCAGTGAACTGGAATGACATTGGTTTAGGAAACATGGTGTTGGCCCCTATACCTCAACATTTCAGAGCTGAACATTTATTTGGAACTTGTTTTGGATTGGAAAGCACTACAGGAAATTATCATGCTTTAGAGTATCTGGAGAAATACCATAGTTTAGAAACATCTCTCAGATCTTTGATTTTTAACAACTTAGTCTTGCAGAAGAAAATCCAATGCTGTGACAACTCAACTCTATTTTTTTGAAGGGAGTATTTGTGAATTCACTGCCTGGTGGAATTTTTTTCCTGTTTTACCTTCAGGTTACTAAACTCGGTAATCTACCTGACAACGTTAAGGATGTCTGGGAGTTTTTGGGTAAACCTCAACACTGCCGCTACACTTGGGACACCCAGTCCAACACCAACCTGAACGCAGCCTACAAGTGCAAGATGAGGTTTGACCGAATTTACTTTCGGCCTGCACTGGAAGGGGGCCATTTCATTCCACGAAGCATGGACTTAATTGGTTTGGAAAAACTAGAATGTGGCAGATTTCCTAGTGATCACTGGGGCATTCTGTGTAATTTCGATGTTATATTATAAAAAAGAATCATTAGTTTTTGCAAAATGTTACCCTCTCCGTTTAAGGTAGGGCATATTTAAGTTTTCAACCCTAATAGGTTCTTTGTTCTTGGCTTCTGCAGGAATGGCTTCATTTCCAGCCAGGTTTCCTTTTTCCTATAGTATGCATCTTTACTTGAGCCAGATTTTATAATATTTGTTTTTAAAAATATCTGCAAAAGCAAACAAATTCTAGTTTTAAAATGGCAGGAAAAACCTGTAAATACAATTTATAAACATACTTAGTGATTTAAAAGACACCTTTATTTTGGCATGTACTATGATCTCATAATAAAGGCTGCTTTTTTTTTTTAAGACTAGTTTTATTGTTCCTTCATTGTTTTATTTTATAACCATTCCCATCATCCTTTACAGCTTTGTGTTTTGTAGGGCGTTTTGTATTAGCTTTTGAAGTTCCTGTTGAATGTGCACGCCCTTCAGGCAAGATGGTAAAAGAGCTGAGGAAAGAATGACTAGATTCTCACAAAATAAGGATTTCTTAAGGAGAAACTGAACTACTATTGAACAGATTTAGGAACAATATGCCTTCTATTTGGCAAGAAAGGGATATAGGCAAATGCACGGAAGTTGTTCAGTTGGGATGGTGTATACTGTACTTTGTGTTTATTAGCCTGGATATGAGGTGCAGATTAAGACGTGCTGTGTTTTGGTGAGCTCCTGGAAGCTCTTACAAACCACTGGGCAGAGCCTGAGCAGCTCAGGGCCTTGCTGACTTCGCAGATCAACCAGGCCTTCCTACTCTAAGAACTGTGTCATCAGTCTCGTAGAAGCTGTTGTTTTATAGATGTACAATGCTGGTTTAAAAGGGAAAGTCTCCTGATTTCCTGATGTGAAGTTCGGTGCACAGGCATGGAGGAGGACAGATAACCAACCCCTCAGTGACGTGAGGTGAATGGAGTTTGACAGCCTAAATTATTCTTTGTGTATTGTTGTTTGTCTTTGGTTTTAAGCCCAAAGCTTATAAACAGCTTGTACTTTGCTGCACTGCTGTGGTGCCTTGGTTCCACCTGGTAGCCAGCCAATGTGTCAGTCCCCTTCTCCAATGAGATGAGAGGAGGAAATCAGAAAAAAAAAAACAACCAAGAAAGCTCATAGGTTGAGATAAAGGCACTTCCCAATTACCCTCATGGGCAAAACAGACTTGAATTGGGGAACTTAATTTGTCTTGGAAACACATGCAAGGAAGGAAGTTCTGCGAAGTTAACTGAACATGAAGAACTTCTTTACTGTTCCAGGTGGTTGAGCACTGGATCAGGCTGCCCAGAGAGGGGATGGAGTTTCCCTCACTGGGGATATTCAAAAGCCTTCTGGACACACTCCTTACTAATGTGCTGCAATGGACTGACTCTGCTTGAGCCAGGAGGTTGGGCTAAATGACAGCTGGTGTTCACTTCCAACCTTAACCATTATCACATTCTGCAACAGTAATTTATAGCCAGTAAAAGCGTCCGACCACTTCCAGTAAAGATATCCATCCTGATGTCCAGTCTAAACCTCTCCTGAGTAAATTAACCAGCTCTTCATCTTGTCACAGGAACAGGGAGGCCTGAGGTAGGTGTGGTTTTTCTTTCATTCAGCAGGAGGCCCAGGTGACCTTACTAAACAAGCAAATAAACCTCAGGATGCTAATTCATCTCCAAAGAAATCAGCTGCAGAAATCTCCTGTTCTGTTTTCACTTCTTTAAACATTAAACAGCAAATTTCTTTTATTAAAGGTGAAAGAGAACAGCCTGTTTTGGGAAGGATGTCCAGTCCTTGATTTCTTTCAACATATTCCATTATTTTATAATAACTCAGCTGCAAAAACAAGGAGGGACAAATCACTGATACGTTTTTAAACTCATGTTGAGCCCATAATCTCTTCTTTCTACTCCCAAATAAATAGTTATATAAGAAAGTGAAAAATAGGTACAAAGGCCAGACTTTTCCTTCTGGGCTTAAAATGGGGCTGGCACAGATCACACATTATGACTCGCTCCGTGATGATCTTGTTCCTTTCCAAGAGCCTTTGAAGAAATGTCATGGGGTTTGATGTCAGGGGCTTACACCTCCTCTCCCTCCCTAGTAGTTCCAGCCAAAGGATTTGTGTGGAAGGTGAAGGCAGTTTGACTTTCCTAACAGTGTTTGAGACAAGAAAAGTACAATAAAGTCGTGTTCCATCACCACGAAACACCAGATTATGCGGCCTTCTGTATTATGGCTGCTTTTGTTTATGTGGCTGCACCTTCTGGACTATTTCAGAAGACATAAAAGAGGCAGACTCCTGTTGTTCTGGAATAGGTTTTTAAATTGGGGGGAAAAAAAAAGCATTGGGAGTAGTGTGCGATCTATCTTGATGCCTAAACTCCAGATCCATTTCTAGCATGGACTGATTCCTCCTTTGATCAGCAGTCTTTCTTAACCTTTGGAATAGACAGAGAGGGGGGACGTAAGAACAAGCAAAGACGTAACATTTGTATGGGCCAATTCATTTTTATAATTATAAACAGTTGGTAAGAGGAAGACTCAGTGCAATTAGTGGTTAGTCATTCTTTTAGAATGAGGCAATTATGCATACATCCTTTGAAAGCATTCCTGAACTACAGAAGTGCTAATACTTTATAAGAAGACATAAACACTTAATGCTTCATTGACTACTGGATGTGTAGCAATACATCTTTAATTAAATGTACTTTAAACCACTTAATAAGCATCTAAATTGCTGACAATCAAGATCAGTCACAGAGCCTTTAAAATAATTTGCCTCTTAATTTAATCAGTGATGTAAAAGGTAAAATATCTGCTGGATACAGCAACTAAAACTTAAAGGGGTAGAAACAGGAAAGTTAAACCAAACAAAACATTTATTGGCCTGCAATTTGTAATTTGATTCATTTTCTTGATTCAGTAGCATAGTATTATGGCATCTATACAGCCCAAAGGATTTATACAAATGTGAATGTGAGAAAACTAATAATCAACAGTAACCCGTACTTGTGGAAATCATGTACAGTTGGAAGCATTATTTTATTAATTCTTTGATCCAATTATCAGGAGAAGCAATTTCTTCTGAGAGTCCAGCCAGTCTTAAACACTCCTACATCAAAAGAGCTTGAACTTACTAAGAGATATACCTAGAATTAAATAAAGAAATGTTTAATATATAAGGAGTTAAATAATAATAGATGGATTTTAAAAGAAAAAAATGGAGGAGGAAATAGGTAAATTTCCTAGGGTTTTGTTCACTAAGAGTATAATAAATGTTCATTAATGAAGATGCATAAATTTCATCTTATTTCTTGGAGGCAAAGCTTGTGTTAACATCAGCTCAGAGGAAAGAGACTCCCAGTGACTTGAGAAGTCTTCAGTGTAACACTGACATTTGAGAAAGTAGAAGGTTTGAAGAGGAGGGATAGAGGGCTGAAACACTGCTTAATTACAAGAATTAAAATGAAAGTTACACTCTTTCTGCAGTGGTAACACTTAAATGAAAGAAAAAGGAAGGATTACACCATGCCATTATAACATTTTGCACGAAAATATTTCCTGGTTCTGTTACTGGTGAGACAGGAGCTATAAATAAACTCAGAAATAATTTGCTGAGGCAGAAGCTTTACCTGGACCTAGAAGTAGGTACTGTGTGCAAGTACAGCTGGCAAATATGTCCAAGGAAGGGAACTCACTTTCTTGTGGCTTTCAAAAATTCTCCCAATTACTGGAAAATCAGGAAAAAATTTCTTGGCAGACACTTCCTTGTACTGTGAAACAGGTCAGAATGTTTTCCATTTATGATGGAATGTGGGGGAAAAGGGTCTTTCTGCAAAAGCACAATCTCACCATGATTTGGTAACCAAACTCATGCATGTTCCACACCTCTAAGCAGATGGCTGGCTCGTGAACAAGGCGGATAAGCAGGGTACAGCAGAGTTCAGGGTGCCCAGAGGGCTGCACCAGCCCCAGCAATGGCAGAAACCTCCCAGTAATGCTGGGCCTCGAGACAGGGCTTCCCTGCCCAAGCAGCACTAGCACCAAGTGGGTGGCAGAAGGGCCATTTGATGCTGATGGGATGGGTGCCTGCCAGGTCTCCTAAGTACCCTCGGATGTCTGGCAGTGAGTTACCTCTCCTGGCTGATGGCAGCTCCACAGGGCTTTTGTCTGCCCAAAGGAGTGCACCTGCTATGGAAAGCAGCTGGAGCTGAATCAATATTGGTCTAGTAGGCTATGTCTTAAAGTTTCCATGGTCTTTGAATAGCTTACATCACACTCAGCCTATTAGTTCATCAGTGTTAAACCTATTAGCTCATCGGTGTTATGAAAGGGAAGAACTGGCTCAGCAGGAAAATACCATCTTAGCCTCTGCCCTCTGCAGTAATCTGCTTTCTCAGTCTGCTCCTCAGTTTTGTAGGATTTCTGGAGTTCACAGGCATTGAATAGCCACAGGAGCTGCTGCTGGGGTTCTCAGATGGGAGCTGTTTGCTCTGATGCCTTTGTCTTTGCCTGGGACTGGCTTCATCCTGTTTGTTCAACGGAGAAGGAAAGTCTGCTTGTGACAAAGCCAAGGGCACTGGACCAGCTACTGCTGTGCAGAGAAAGCAAAGAGAGGCATTTGCTGCTTTCATCCTTTCCCCTACTTTCACTAAGATGGTGGGATGTACCTCCTGACAGGAGAAGAGGGCTTATCTCCCTCAGCCTGCACTGCACCAAGGAGCCCTTTGCATGCTTGCACAGATGATTCAAAACACTCTGGCTTTGAGTATCCAAGTGAGTATTTTTTCCTGCAGAAGAATCTGTAGCTATATCTGGTGCTTTTCCAGTCAGTAAAATTAGAAACTCACAAGCATGAAAAGCAGTGGAGGACAACCATCTTCCCCCACTGGCTCTGTAAATCAACCCTGGGTGCCAACAGGATGACTGCAAGGCATGAGAAATAATGCAGCTGCCTTGCTAAGGACAGATAGCCAGGCTTCCTCTCTCTACACACACTTCCTTTTCAAAACCGACCAGTCTTGGTCAACATAAAAAAATAAACAACATTCTCATTGATCTTTTTTTGTGTTGTAATTAGAAAAATTATTTTTACATCCAATAAGCAGACTTCAGCTTCCCTAACTGTGCCTAAACACAGAAATCATGGAAACTGAGGAATCAAAATTAGCAAATGAAAAATATTTTAAATGTAGTCAGATAATTTCAGAGTTACAGTTCAGAGATCAATATTCTCTTTACAGAGTTTGCACCAAGGGAGATTTGACTATATTCTATTCAGGAAAAGCCATACAGCCTACTGTTAAAAAAAATGGGTAAGAGGAGAATCAGAGTGGAAATAAAAAGGCAAAACAGTTGTATACTGAAGAGATTAACTTTCTTTTTGCCTTTTTGACTAGTAAAGAGAATCACCTCCATATTGCCTTAAAGCTAATTAGTCCAGCACTGCAGAGAAGCTTGTGGTTCTCCTTTCATGATGACACCATGTTCTTGTTTTGGTCTGTCATATCAAAGCTTATTTGATGTGCCATGAACCAGGAAAGTGCCAGGGAGAAAACTTTTTACTGGAGCAAAAACTCCATTTCATCTCAGCAGCTTTCGCTTTGTCACTAGCTCCTAGTGGTAATACTAAGGAAGAAATAAATTCTGTGCTCCACACGTCTCTCCTCTTCATCTAACTCCTGCAATTTCAGTACAGAGTTTACACAACTAGAGTATAAGTGATCTTGTGTCTTTATCTTTGCTTTTGAAGAAAATCCTATTTTATTGACATCTGGGGATGCCCATAAGCAGAGGGAAAGAGTCAGGTCCATGAAAACTTGGGAAGTAGGTTTTGAAGCAGAGCTGGAAAAATTCCCTTCTGCAAGGAACAGATTATAACTCACCATTTCAAGGCTGTCACCTTTCTGGTGTTTAAAGTGGCAGAACCAGAATTTTAATATTTCCTTATTTTGCAGAAAAGTAACTGGTAAAGCAAAAGGAATCATTCAGGTATGTGTGGTGTGTTTTCCACAGATGACCTGCTCTACTGGTTTGCAGTCTGGGATAGAAGATTGAAATGTACTCAGCTATTAGAAGCTCCCCCATGTCTGTGTGGCTTTGCTGGGCACTGGACATGCTCCATATTACAGTATTATCTGCCCTTACAAAACCTTCTAAGGAGAAAAAGCACACTGAGTGAAAGACAATGTTTTTTATTAGATTGCTAGGAGGGAGAGTTTAATAGGACTGACTGGCAAAGAGAATTCTGTGTTAGGCTGCTGTTAAACTTTGCATGCTTTCTGAGCATGAAGCAAGGAAAAAAAGAGGAATTCTTTTTATTGCAATTATCTGCAGTCTAATTTTTCATGCCGAAAGATAATCTGAATGATCTTAAATATATAGCAGAACCGAGGTGAAGCACAAATCACAGAGGAACTAGTAACTGTTTTCAATGGATCAGCTTCTCAGACAGTATCCTTTGGTTGAGGCTTTTCAGATTAGTTAACTAGGTTGAAAACAAAATGTTCTTTCACAATGTATTTTTGGTTTGAAAGGGGATTGGTAGCTTTCTTCTGTCTGCTTGAAGCCTGCTGAGCTGCATGTACTGTACTCTCTCTCTCCCACAGCTTGGTTCTTTGCACCTCTGAGAATAAAATACTGCATTTGCTCCCACTGACTGTCTGAAATAATCTATGATGCCTAAACAAGTCTAAATGAAATAATAATATCCTTATTAGTGATAACCAGATTGTTGATATGATAATTGAACAGATTTATTGTCATCTCCTTGGACTAGTCTGCTGAAACAGGCTGCTGTTTTATTTAATCTCATATCAGAGGAATTGTGGGCTGGCAATCCATCATTAAACAACATTGAGAATGATGGATAAAAATGTCAGCTTTACCAACATAATCAATCCATATCTCATTAAAACATATTATTTATGTTTCTTATAATGGAATCTGCAGTGGTTTCCAGAGGAAAATGGAGACATCAGCTGTTGTTGAAAGATGAGATGGGATATACTGTACTTTATGAATTAATAAATGCATATGAAAATACTTATCCATGCTATCAATCGTCCTTTACCATTTTACAGATTGAGTGCCTTGGCTTTCCTCTTGCTGTCTATGGCAGCGCTTTGTTATGTTCATTTTGTTAGTAATAACTCAGTGAAAAGAACTATTAAAAAGCATGTAGGAAAGACCATTGTGCAAATTATTTCCAAGACACGGTGTGGGGAAAAGCCCTTGAATCCAAATTAGTAAGAAAGACTTTACTATTCTGTTGCTGTTTGCTAGGGACAGCTTTTGTCCCCATTAGTCCCATGCAGACACATCAATGCATTTCTTTAACTACAATAGAGTTCCATTTTAAGGATACTTTCTACTGTATGCTGGCTCAAAGATGAATGAAACCTTGATTTATGTAGTTGTGGTGCTGCTGTAGTCATGGCCACAATGGCAGCTGTCGCCTCACTTTAACTACATTTGAGGATCACTTTATGCTTCACAGTAAACTTCTTGCACATGAATGAAAAAAAATGAGTAGTAAATGACTGCCTATTGTACAACAGACCAACTTGTATTTCAGATGAAAATGAAGACAAAATGCAGCTTTGATTTGCCTGTGGAATTACCATTATGTGCATCACTGGCAGAAGGGAGTTTGCCCCACGAAAACAGTTCCTATCTGTTCAACAGCCAATACAAAAGAAAAACTGTCTTAACGTGATCTTTATCAGGTCATCTTCCTTGCACCAGACCAGTGACAAATATATACCTTGGTCAGCTAGAGGTGCTTTGAATTCCTAATCCTATATGCGCTCTGGGCACAATGTACTTTATTGTTTATTTTTGTTTATATTTCTTTATTTTACCAAGGGCAACTGATGGCTCTGAAGGGAAAACAGTGTCTCTACAAGCTGTTGGCTTTCCAGATGACAGCCTGTGTGTAGGGCAAACCAGATATGACACACAAATATCTTATTCTTCTCCACCTTAAACCTGCAGAACTGAGATATTTTACTTCTTTTCAATTTTCTTAGAATTATGTAACTTTACCTGACTGTGTAAAGTGAGAGCCTGTATACGTAACACAGCAGTTTTGGCTTGGTTGCTGCATGGTTCTTGGAAGAAAAGGTTTTTAGAGCACAGCACACATTTTAAAAATGGTACTACTTGTATATCCTAAAGAAGGAGAAAAAAAAAAATCACTTCTTCATGCAATGATGACATAAATTACATTACCAAATCCCCTAGCCCAATCATAAAAACAAACACACTATTTTCACACTAACTCAGAAATCTATCAGTGTGCTACTACAAAACTGGTTATGCAGACTATATGTTTTCTGAAACTACAATAATATTGTCTTCATATTAAATAAAGGTACATTTTGTGGCAGCTGGAGGAGTTACTGGAAGGTGGAAAAGATGCCCAAATCAGTAGTGGTGTCCAGAGCAGAAATGTGAATATGTTATAAAAAAATGGCAGAAGTGAGAAAACATACTTGGTTTCTGTCAACAAACCAGAGAATGCTCATATCTCTGGATTAGTGCCTATCTCTGAAGGGCACACATACATGACAAAATACCCGAAAACCACATTCGGGGAGTTTTTCTTACTCATTTTTCTCAGGTAGGGGAAGAGTATGAGAGGTCGTATTTTATATTATGTTCTCTCCCACCAGAATTTTCTAGGGAGAAAAAAAATCTTTAATCCTTAAAGTATTTTCAATCAACTTTATGGTAACAATCAGAGTAATACTGCTCATGAGAACCTGCATGAGATTAACTGTAAACTCCCAGGGAGTAGGCCTTTAGAACTCATACTGATTGCTCTGAAAAAATAATGTTGTAATAACAAATGCCCCTCTCTTCTCCCCACTCTCACCCTTTGTTTTACTTGCAAACCATATTAATATGGTATGGAGTATCCTTTCGGTCAGTTGGGTCAGCTGTCCTGGCTCTGTCCCCTCCCCAAGGTCTTGCTCATCCCCAGCCCGCTGGTGAGTGGGGAATATTGAGATACAATGCTGGTGCTGTGCCAGCCCAGCTCAGCAGGACCCAAAGCACAGGTGAGTTATCAACACTTTCCAGCCACCAGCACAGAGCAGAGCTTGGTGAGGGCTGCTGTGGGGAAATGAACTCCAGCTCAGCCAGATCCAGAACATTAACAAGCCTGGTCCTCTTCAGCTCAGACTGGACATTTGGAAATGGAAAGCAATTCTGTGGTGGGATCATTGCGGAAGAGCCTCCAGACATGCAGAGATGCTCTAATTTATATTCCATCAAAGGATATAACTCCCTGGGTGGAGTATTTCAAGTGAAAGAATTCCACAGCTTTGGACAAATTTCCAGTTGAATACAGCTGTCAGTAATTATTAATCTCATTGCAGATATGAAACACCATGGAATCAGTAACCCATATTACTTTCTTAGAGAGTTAGAAGTTGTTCTAAGTCTAGAATGAATTGCTGTGGTCTTTTCTTCTCCTGTACTGATTTGTTCTGTTCCTCTTGATAAAATACAACATACAGTGCAAGAGGGCAGAACGCAATATCATTTCTGTGTGGAATAGTACTTTCAAATCCCATGCAAGTGCTTTAATACTGTACTGTTCAGGTGAAAGTTACCAAATATTTATCTTTACTACTAGTTCGGCACAACTGCTAAGGTTAGCACTTGGTGTTGATGGTGTTGATGAAAAAAATTAAATGCAGTGTAGTCCTATGGATTTCAAGGGAGACAGTTCAAAAATATGGGAGAATAACATGCTTTCTCTGAGCTTCACTGAAAAGCTATTTTAGTACTTAAACCAGCTACTCATAAGATTCACAGAATATAAAAGCATTTGACAGCAAATGGCATATTTCTTCACATAAGTCTCCAAGAAAAACTTTAAACTGAAAACCAAAGAAATGCTTCTAATGCAAGGATAGTAGGATCTGCCTCTTGATTTTATGAAAACCGTAAGCAAGTGATGGCACTTGTTGTGGGACTGATACAGAGAAATCCTCATTCTGATAAAGGCAAAAGTTTCCTAGCTCCAGACTCAGTCAGTAAGCAGGTGATTTTCCTTGCATGTGTATTTTGCTAAGATTGAAGCATAATAAGAGTTTTTAATGTGACTTGGCTTGATTTGATAGAACCTTTATGCTCATTACAGAGAATCTGGTGAAAATCCTGTTTTAGAGAAAAAGAATAATTTTTACATCAATTACCAATATATTTATATTAAGCACAGTGTAAACATATAAACTGAAAGTAGTCAATACATTTTTTACTGTTACAAGAAAATAGCATTGAATTTTTAAAATTATATGTCTAGTCACTGCCATGTGTTGAAGGACATCAGTATTGTCTGTTCCTTGGAACACCTTGGATATATCACAAAAGCTGAAGACCTTAGAAGTGCTTTCACTTGAAATTCTGTCCAGCTAATGACTGATTACTGGTTATTTGAATAGTGAGAACAACATACTTATGACTTAATAAATGTTTATGAGTAAAGATGATGTTTTAACAATGGTTGGTTTAACATTGAGCTAGTGATTAACATATGTCACATATGCTTCATTATCACAATCACTAGGAAAGACACATTTCGTGAAATAAAAATATCAATTTTATCATAATAGTAAGTCCATGCTATATTCATGGTATCTCAGATATTTTCATTTGTTTGAATTATTTTGCACTGAATAAAACAATTCCATCTGTTCATGTTGTGTTTCCTGGGAGCCCATTCTCGACCATTTGTCAGCTGGTTGCTGATTTTTTTAGAGAATGATGCTTGTCATAAATCCAGTGAAAGTTAATGAGTTTTGACTTCCTGGATCAGCTTGTGGGTCTTTGTGCATTGTCTCTGCTCTAATGAGCTGGGCTGTGATGAGCACACAGACCCTCCTGCCTCCAACACTCTTTAAGAAGCTTTTGCAGTAATGATTTATGGGAACTCATGAAGTCAGAAGTTGCAGGCTTAAAGAGGGAGTTGCTCACAGCTCTCTAGGGCTCTGTGTGAAACCGCTGTGGCTGGTACAGAGCTCAAACACGTGGCTTCACCTCCTGAAAATATTCTGGATATACAATACATGTGTATTGATACACAATATGTATAAACTTGATAACACATAACAGAAGCCTGGCTACTGGCATGGACCTGGCAGGAATTTAGCCCAGGATACCCTTGTAATATCCAAGCATTTGCAGGAACAGGATACTGGGTAAGGACTGTGTTACTCTCTCTCGTGTAATGTGGAATCAATACTTTTGTTCTCAGCCATAATCTTGAATGTGTGAAAGTCTAATGGGATCACTGTATACTTCCAGTCCTCCAGACTCTCAGAGTAAGTACTGCTTTTCTGTTCTTGCCTTTCAGAACCTGCTTGATGATTACCAGATGCAAAGACACTGGTAGCACAGTCTTGCTGAGTTATAAGGTATTTAGAAAAAACCTTGTAATTATAGCAGTTTAAAAGCCTTGACTGTTACTATAAGCACCACTTCTGGATTAAATTTGGTAACGCTTTTTGAAAATAAATATTTTCAGCAGGCCCTGCAGTTAATCATCATTATAATTAATTTATGCAGAATGAAGCAGCTTTTTTAATTGGTAATGATTAGCGAACTTTCTAAATCTGTAAAACTTCAGTAGGCTTAGGTTTCAATATATAGCACAGTCTATTTTTACACCACAGGCTTCCATTTAATAGAACAGGAAACATCTCATCCTGAAACTGCTGATGCTGCAAGCACCAAAGAAAAAACCAAAAAGCAGGCTTTTACTTCACTTGCAGTGCAGCAGGAGTGTCAGTTTTTATCTGACCAGAAAACAGAACCTAAGAATTTTTATCACAGCATTATCCAGAAATGAACAAAAAACCTCTTGCTACAATCTTGACCCAAACTTACCTTGAGATCAGTTATTAAACAGAGAAGAAATGAGGGCAAGTAAAAGTAAGTTTAGCTTTTGCTTTTTGTTTTCCACCATCTAATTATGACCACTGCCTGTTTTGTACTTAAATTTGATTAAACACTTCTTCTATAAGGTCCAGTAATTTGACTAGTTTCTCAGCATAAGCTTTGGAAATTTGGAAAGCAAATACATGCAAATTCTGTGGCATCACTATGGACCCAGCTGGAGCTGTTGCCTAGGCCAAGTGTAAATGCACTGTAATGCTCAGGGGAAACTGGCGTGACACCAGTGTAAAAGGCAGGAGAATTAGAGCTTTTTGGTAAAGTGCTTTCATATTCTCACCATAGCCTTGTCTCCTCATACCTGTTCAGCATTTTTTCTTTTTCTGAGCACACTTGGGTCAGCTTGGAAGGAAAGCTGTAACCTGAAGTTTACATGCATATGAGAGAGTAAAATAACACCCTTCTAAAATGCTGTGAGACTTCAAAGTCATGTTTCCCTGTGCTGTATTTTGTGAGCTGCAGCGCCTTTATGTGTTATGACAGGATCTGCTGAACTCAAAAACTGTTTTCTTATCATCTGCTCAAAATCAATTGGTGCTGTTGCAGCTATTTTCAGGTTTCTCATAGCACCAGGGAAGCTGCATGGGGAGGTCAGTGTCACAGCCCCTTCACAAGGCAGTTGTCAAAGAGTCTGAAGTACCTGTTCCTGTCCTTAAAGAAGATTACTCTTGATTTAATACAGCTTTACCTTCACACACAATATTGACCTCATAATTACCTATAAATGTAGTTCACTGTGCCAAATATATATATAATTTTCTTCTTTTTTAGTTTGTGAGGACAGATTTATGTCCCTTACAAAACACCATCCAAGTCCATCCAAGTCCATTTAGGAGAAGATACTGTGGGTGCTAATTCATCTGTGTCTTGTTCGTAGAGCTTGTAGTATAAGCAAACCCAAAATCAGATAAAAAAATGCACATCTGAGTTACTTCTACGCTTTTTGCCCCCTTGTTCCTAGGATAAGAAACCTATGAGGTGCTTCATGAGCTGATTGCTTATATCTGAAGCATGTATGTCTCCAGAATAGCTACTTAAAAAATCATATTGCTAAATTGTGATTTGCATATGACTTACTATAATTAGAAGGGGAAGCTACTAGGGAAAAAAAAAAAGAGGGTAGAAGTAGCAAGCAATAAGGACAATTTTCCATTTGGCTTTGTTTGGGGCAAAAGGTGTAAAATGACAGCAACATTCAAACTCTATTTGTGCAGATGGCCCAATCAAAGGTACTTTATCTCTCACAAGTTAACTCCTTTAATCTGTTTTGGAAAGAGGCTACATGGAAATATTTATTTTTATCTATGAGAACAATGTTTGTTCTCACAAGGTCAGACTTACCAGCAGGACACCAATATCCACAAAAGTGCACTAATGAGGCAAACATGGACTTGATGTCATAGAGTTCCTCCCCTGTTGTCTCAAATGGCACTTTTTATGTGGGTGAAAATGATGTGAAGTGACAATTACATCCTGAATTGCTGTATTCTGAAGCGAAAATGAGGCAGACCTTATGCAGTCTATCTGTGAAATGACTCCTGCCTGTGCAAGTTCAGGTGCAAAAGGAGTGATTTGATCAAAGTGGCCCTGCTGTGTGAGATACCTGCAAGCAAAAGGAGAGAAGATGAGATTACATTTTTACCAATTATTAATCATTAATAGAAAATCTACTTGGGACTGTTTCATTAAACATGATAATTTGAGTTTACAGGGTTTTTCAGTTTCTTTCTTCAGCTTGACTTCTCTGTCTGCTTCATGGGAATTACCTTCCCAGTTATTTCTCTTCTCTGACCTTGACCTACAGATGGTCTTTGGCATTTAATGATATTGTGGCTTGTGGTAGCAGAAACTGCAGAATAGGATCTTCCCAGTGGCCTCAAGCCAAAGGGTTAGCTGTTAGCTAATGTTTAGAATGGAATGGTGATGGCCGTGGGTGAAAGAAATCTGACATTTTGCATTTCTGTAAGAAAAGAAACTGCACTGAAAAATCCATGTCCTTGCCAAAATGTTTTGATTCTTCAAAGAATCAAATGCTTTGCAAGATTGCAGTAAAATTTCATTCAAATATTTTTGCTCTCATATCATATCCATTTGTGTGGCAGCTGTGTAAATAAAGAAAGCATGCTTTCTAGGGAAAGTAAAAACCCAGCCTCAGGTTTTTAGGCAAGGCAGAGAGTCAACATTTGCCATAGATGCAATCATCCATTAAAGTTGCTAGTCATAGAAGGAAAAATTAAGGGCAAACTTTGGCCTGTAAGTAAAACAGCTTCTCTTCTAGCAAGTAAGTAAAGTGAAATATATAGTCAATAATGTCAAAGTGCACCCTTCACTCTGCTTAATACCTTGCTTAATTTCTCAGGTTGGAAAAGACACCAGGCTCTGCTACACAACTTCCTGATCGTGCAAACTTTAACTGTGGTTATGATGATGCAACTTGATACTTTCATCAAGCTTTTGGTGCCTGACTGTAGTAACCTCACCTTCCACATGAAATTTAGGGTCTGTTCCTCATCTTCCAGTCAAAAAATTCTCATTGCTTACATAGCTAGCCTACAGGTGATTCCAGTCTCAGGCCTTTGTCGTTAGAATGAGATCCATCACTGAACATGCTGAAGATAATGATGACAAGAGAGGTGTGATAAAGCATGAGCCTGCCAGGAAAGAGTGTTGGACACCATTACCCATTCTCAGCCAGTGCAGTGCTCCTGCATTTGGGCTTGGAGGCTCTGACTTGCCCTGAGGCTGCCTTCTGGACACAAATACACAAAGCTGCACTGGCAATATGTTAGTCCTGCACATGGCTGTAGGTCCTTCTTAAGAGAAAATGTTTGCTAGCTGAGAATGACAAGAAATTTTGTGGGAGGAGGACATCTAGTGATGTGATATGTATTTACATGAGCTGTGTCCCTGCTCAGCTGCGTCAGCCAGCTAACCAGCTGCAGGGCTTTTTGAAGAACAGTGAAGAAGAGGGAAGGTATGCTTTGCTACAAATCATGGGCTTCGGCTGAGATGACACCCAAAACAACAGCAGCCTTTTAACTGCTTAATTTTCAGATCAAGGCCCTTGAAATTAGATGTTGCATAGAAGTAGTGATTATGGCTACACTTGTCATCTACAGCCATGCCATCTCCCAGCTTGTATTTTGCTGACATTAATGACCACTTAGACATTTCTAGCAGAATGGCCATTAAGATCTTGATATGTTTACTTTTAAAGCTTCCCAATGGACTACACAACTGGCCAGCATAGCAGCATCTCTGAAATATACTGACAGCTCTTTTACAAAGATTGAATTAAAAATAAAATCTTCTGAAAACATCATTTATTGTATCTCAGAGTGATGAAAATTAGTTATTCAGCATTGTAACTGCAATGGCAGAATATCTCTGTAGTTCATGCTATTAGCTCCTGACAGATTGGATTTCTTCTTCCAGATTTCAACTATGAAAAACCCCTGCATGCTTATAACATGCAGCTTTTGTGTTGTTTTTGTATTAAACCGGTAACTGGTGGGGTTTAAGCTCTATGTGTGTGTATGTTACAGGCAAACACCAACGTGAGTGATTCTCAAAGTCACAGGGAGTATCCAGAAGGGTTAAGAAAATCTCTTCAAGCCATGTTAAGAAATCACATCCCTCATTCAGGGCTGAAACCCATCCATTCATATCAGAACGAAACCTAAACACAGAATTATTTTTTTAAAAGAATAGCTTATACTTGTAAATTCATTACAGTATGAAAATTCTAAATCTGCTTTGGATTTGAGAGGGATCAGTCCTGCCCTACATGGTCTTAGACTTGTTATGCTGTGTGATACTTATAGGTGATATTCTCTCACCTTCCTAATACAAATATTCCTCTGAATATCTCATTTTTCTGAGGAGATAACAGCAGATGATAGATCATAGCACTAATACTGGTGTACAAGTAATATAACTATTTGATATAGAGAGACAATTTCCTAATCTTTTTTTCATTTTAGCCAACATAGCCCATGGAAGTTGGCAGCAGCAAGAACTTTTTAAGGAACGATAATCCTGAGTGTCTTGTCATAACTTTTTTTAAGCTCCTTTAGCTATTGAACAAGGAATTCAAATTTTCCTGTACATGGACAATTTCTCTCAGGCTTAGGCAAGGTTTCTTCATCATGCGGAACATTTTCATTCCAAAGTTTGATAAACAAAATTGGCATTGACCTTGCTGTTGTTATTAGTCAAGCTTCTGGTTTTTATTATTTTCAACATGACTGATATTTTGTCTTCTTAAATAAAGAAAAATCCTTCTCAGAAGAAAAAAAATATAAAAATATATTGCTTCCTTCTATTTCCTGATTCTGAAAATGGCCAAGTCCCAAGCTCTGAACATAATAAAATTGAAGACCCTTGAGGATGACCTAAAGAATCACAATGGTGAAGAATTGTGATAGTGGTTTAGCTAATTTTGTAGCAGCTGCTTGACACTAAAACAAAAGAGAAATGAGTTTGCTGTTGCTAAATATAATGAATTCCTTTTCTGCCCTGTCATAAATTGTCAAACTTCATAAATGAAAACAAAGATGTGGTGCATGCAGATATAAAGGTTAATATGAATATACATATTTTAAATGGAGAAATGCTGCATGTTACCGCAGGAGGATTTTGTTGCATCAAGTACTGCATAATAATTCTAATTAAGGTATTTTAAAATTAGCAGATTGATGTAACACAACTTCCGTATCTTCAGAGCAATTTTCTATTATTTGCAAAAATGACTACATATTCAAGAGCATAAATACAGCTGAGTGACTTCATTTCAGGATAATTTTTAAGCCTCATTTACTTCTTTTTGCTACAATCTGTGAGTATGCAATAGAACAAGGCAGCCACTTTTAGTTAGAATTAGATTTAAATACCTTTCTGAATCAGACCATGAAGCTCCTGATCACTTAGTAGTAACATGACTTTCTCTTTTAGTTGTATTTGCAATTGTATTAAATTCAGTGTAGCTCAGCTTGATTTTGCAGGCAGCAATAGGTATCATTTAATGTTTTATGCCATATATGAATAAATGTACCATGAATAAGTGGTGGTCAGATTTCTCTTGATGATTGCTCTAAAATGCTCATAATTACTATTTCATACAGTTATGACAATATTAAAACTAGAAATTTGCCACCTTGGGCAAATTTTAATGTATCCCCAGTCTCTAGGCTAGCCTTTTGCTAGTCAGACTGTTCTGGGTGTACAGTGACAGTCACTAGAATGCCCCAGGACATGAAACTCCATATTCCATAGGGCTCTTTCGACCTAGCAGATGTCCCAAGGGACATTATGAGTACATGCTCAGGATGAGTTCCCCTGCAAGCCAAAAGCCTTTCTGGCACAAGATTCAAGTTGCATTTCCCAATCCTAGTGAAAACAAACTAAACTTTTCAGAATGTGTAACTAATATTTTACATTTAGTAAAGGTAAGACGTCAGCAGCTACAGAAATTATATGTCATTTTCTTTTATGGTTTTTGCTGGCAAGTGAAAGACAATGGATTTCTTCTCTACAAAACTGGAGGGATGCTGGAAGTCATCGAGCAAGTCACACAAGTGAATGCAATTGTGCAGGTCAAGAAATGGAGGTGTCCCTGTAAATCCTGCTTGAGTCAGCCACCAATAACTTCACTGAAATTAGCAGGATTCGGGAATCAAAAGGAGTGCAGCCAGGACCCACTAATAATAAAGAATGTGTGCTTGGGGTGAGAGGTCTCCTGGTACACCCTGAAGAACTCTGCTGAAGAAAGAGCAGCATGGCTTCCATATCTTTAGAAGCCATGAAACTGAATTTAGTTTGTTAAACCAATCTGATAATCTGTGCTGTAAACAAATCACATAAAATATTTTCAAAGAAGGCTCTGCAATGGGCCTGGGAGCAACCAGAGCAAGTTTTTATTCAGGCTCCTCCTTCTGCTGTTTCTCTATGCTCCTTTGTGGATGTGCACTGGAGCTTTTACCACCTTATCTAATAGGCAGTGCATTTATATTTTAATAATTTTTAGAGTGGCTTATGAATGTGATCTCTCATTAAAGATTTTTCTCCCAGAAGTATCAAATTAGATATTGTCAAAATTTTCTTCACTTAAAAATATACACTACATTGAAGTTAAATTAAGGTTTATTTTGAACTTGTCAAAATCTAAAAAAGAAACTTCTTTAGGTAATATTTAGTTAAAATAATCCACATTTACTAAATAAATACCTTGGATTGAAGCTTAACAGATATGCAAACCTGAAAAAATGCCATTATCCATTCCTCACCCCACGCCACTTTTCTTGAGTTTAGAGTTTTGGGTTTGGTTTTAGTTTTTATTTTAAAACAAGTAGACCATGTGCAGGAGTTGTTTACAGAACACTGCCTTCAATATTTGTGGGCAAACACACTGAAGTGTTCCCTGAGCATGACCCATCTTGGATGCACAGTAGTGACAAGGGTCTCTGCTGGGAAATACTCCTGGAAGAGCAGTCTAGGATTGCATGGATCCATCACATGGATCAAGCCTGTCGAGTAAAGCTGCTTTTGTAGGGCAGCAGCCAACCAAAGGATGGCACCCTGAGGATTTGCTGCTTCTGGGCTACTGCTAGTTTTTCAGTATATTTTAATTAATTGGCTTGCCATTTCCAGTATTTTTTCCAGTTATACAAAAGTGAATAAAAGGAAGACCAAACACATTTCTCTACTTATTCATTAAATGTGTATGTCAGCATTTTTTTGGAACATAGAAGGCTTTCTAGGACCTGGCATATTTTTATGCATGCATGTGCTGAGCACAGTGTGCCTACAAACAACTCAAAGGTCATGTCTGCATGCTCTGATAGACTGCACAGCTTCCATTTGAAAACAGAGGCACAGTGAGAAATAACTTTGCTTTGCAAAGGCAAGAGAAGCCTGAAGCAATAAATCCCCCACCTCCCTGCAAGGAGAATTGGTGCCAACATCGTAGTAGCTGTTCAAAACATTAATACTAGAATGTAGAGAACAGTTTTGCATAAGATCCAAGGGTAACAAGTCAATAACTAATTTACAGTGTCATGCTTATTTAAGAACTATTTTGTGTTTCCTAGGGACACAACATAACTTGGATAACACTTACTGACAGATGACAGATTGTCTCCATAGCTTTATGCAACCTATGCTCTGCAAAATACTGTTCACTACAAGCAAAATCAGTACTTAGGATACAAACTGATGAAAACATTTCTTTCCTATTTTGCCAAGGTTCTCACATTAAAACACTCCAACTCAACACAGATAAAAATGGAGCAAGTAACATAAATTCAGTATTATAAAATTATACAAATTTTTACTCTGTCAAGTGCCAAAAAAGATGGAACACAGGGCTCATTTTCTTCTGGATTTTCATAGTAAATAAATGTTTACAATCTTCTCATCAAGAATAGTGTAACCCCAGAACATTAAAAAATGAGTTTCACATAATAAAACCAGTATTAGGTAACTAATAAACTCACTCACTCACTCACTCACTCACTCACTCACTCACTCACTCACTCACTCACTCACTCACTCACTCACTCACTGACTCGCTCAGAATTTCCTGGTTGTATCTCATTTTGGCTAGCATGATAAAATGAAGAAACCAATCAGGATTTTTCACAAAATGAGATCTTAGCAGTTGAATGTTGCACAGGTCTTGTCCAAGATTTTAATTTTAATTGTTATTCGAGAGTGGCATATTTCACTCATCATTTATCATGAACTCATGTCCAGATTACCTGAAGACTCTGCAGCATCTTTCCTCTGCTGTCTCACCTGAGCCTGAAGAACTTTTCCATAGCATGAGTTTATTTCTGCTGAGCCAACAGGCTGGTGCTCTTAGCTGTGCCAAGAGCATGAAATTGTCATTAATGAGTGAGAGGCAATGAGTGGGCAGAGGTAAAGCAGATTCTTTCTGGAGCAGGCAGCCTTGGGAGGAACAGGATTGATGGCTGGTACTAACAGCCGAGATAGACCCGAGGCAGGGTGCCGAGTGTTGCAGAGCTCACACTGTGGAGTTTGGCAGCCCTGTCCCAAAGACCACCTGAGATCTCTTGTGCCTTGCTGGCCTGTGAGCAGACAGCTGCAGTTTTGCTCCTGCCGCACATCCCCAGCAGGCAGAGGCCTCGAACAGGTAACGTTTTGTGTTTGTCTGTTTGTCTGTGTTTTTCTGTGGGAAACCAGCCAGGATTCAGTTGTAATTCTGGGCTGGGAGACATTCAACACAAAAAAAAGAGATGGGGAGAAACTGGTCAAACAAATGAAAAAAATCCCAAGATTAGTTATCCCACAGGCTAATAATTCAGAGATTAGAGAGAAGTGTTACATTCCTTCAAATCAAGTGTATGCATTCAATTGTTTCATCTTGTAAGTCGCTGTTCAAGATTTTCAGTTTGAGTGGGAGTTGCTGGTTTTTTGGAATGTTACACCAGTCAGGGAGAATAAGGAGTCTTATTTATTTATTTCCACTTTAATTTATTGTTTATTAATCATTAATTGTTTATTTTCAGTGATCCTAAAGTCTAACCTGTCTCTGGGAAATTGGATGCTACATGATGAATCCAATTCTCTCAGTGCTTCATGTCCTTCCCAAAGCAGAAAAAGCCTGGAATGTGCAAGAAAGTTACCACTAAATGCATCACACAAACATAGATCTTATGAATTATGGGTTAGTATAAAATACAATACTTCAGTAAGCCCTAATAGTAAACCATGACAAGACATGTAAATCAGTATTATATAAATGAAAAAATTGCACAATTCCCTCTGATCATTCTATGAAACTTCTCAGAAGTAGAATAAAACAAATGCTTATATCTCTCTTCCTCACAACTTAAATTAACAGACTATCATATTGCTGTGCTTATAAAACAATATTGACCTGCTTTTTAGAAGTCAAATATGTAAGTGGTGAAGAACTGGAAGATGATATGTAAAAAAGACAATAGGCAAATGAGTCATCCTTGAAGAATTTTTGTTTATTCTGTATCTCAAGACCTAAATCTCATTGGTTCACAGAAGTATTTCATTTAGTGTTCCAGTGGCTTTTTCTCTTGTTCCAGAAGATGGCAGTAGTCCCACAGTATCTTATGGATATATAACAGCTGTTTTGTCTCCATACACATTGTTTTTTCTCCAGCTGACTTTCTCTATTTTACTATTTAAGGAGTAAATATTAATTAACATTACTTCAGTGCTAACATACAGTTTGTATCGAAAATTTTTAGCATCTATTCAGAATCTGCTTTAAAAAATAATTTAGAAGAAAAACTAAAATGAAAAAAAATTGTATTAAAATGCGTTATTTAAGGCCATGTAAAAAGACATGCAATACTATGCATCTACTACTCCACTTTATGGAGATATTAATGTTGGTTCTGTCTTGGGCTGGAGAGCAGAAAGGCATTATTAAGCTAATGATTGTTAAAACAGGTTTAATTGCAGCCCTGAGCAATCAGAAAACTTAAATACTTGAACAAATATTATCTGTGCCTGCTGGTGCATAAACTGAGGTACAAAGAAAAGCTTTTTTATTTTCATATTTGTGTTGCTAATTCTCCATTTCATCAGAAATCTTGTATTTGGCATTCTCTTAAACTCCATAAAGTCAAACCATAACACAATAAAAGCATCAGGTCCACTTTCTGAAATTAAGAAGTGTATTACACTGTAGCTGCAGCTGAAACTGAAAATATAAATCTTCAGAACCTGATGCCAGGCAGTGACTGCAAAAGATGATATCTGTAAATCTCTGTAGGCAGCAGCATCTTATTTTGGAGATCACTGGCATGACACGAGGTTTAGTGTGGCTACAAGTGCCATCAGAGGGGGCATGAGAAGGTGGATGGGTTGTTTCCAGTGACACTGCCTGCTGCTTTTATGGTCTCTTGCTTACTGCAGAGGTTCCTGAGCTGTGTGTGTCTTACTTAGCTCACAATACTGTCTCTGGTGCCTCATCCCCCAACGAGAGCTGCCTGTGTGTGTCCCACAGAGACTATGCCCTGTCTCTTTGTCCACATTTTCTCAGCACTTAACACAAAAAAGACTTGAGTTGGATTGGAACATTTGGATCTTACTTGATTAAACGCAATATATTACTTTAATACTATCTCTGGTATTCCTGAAGATCAGCTCCTTCCTGAGTGTCTTTCAGAGCCTCTAGTTTCTATTTCTTTTAATCTAGGAGCCAGCAATTCATTCCATTGTGATTAATACTTTTTTCCCTGCTTGCTGTGTCAGCTGCAGAATATGTGGAAGTTATTTTGGGGACAATAGATGAATTGTAAAGCAGCAATTGTGAAATTACCATGGTGAAATCATAGCAAGTTTTTCTCCTCTCTTCTTGTTTCTCCCCCGCTTTCTCTGTTCTCTGAACTCAGCTGAGTTCATGACAACCTGAGACTACTTCAAGGATGAGTAAAGAATGATTTAATCAATCAATAATCTCTCTTGACCTTGTTTCTGAAAGAAAAAGGAAAATGTGTTCAGAATAATTTCAAATCCTTCCCCTGTAACTTCAGCTGCCTGAAGCTGAATACATCTTCATCATATTTGGAAAAATGAGTGAAAGGCCCAATTTCCCTCTCCAATTCCTCTTGAATGCATACCACAGAAACTGAACTGCAATAAGGAGGATGCAAAGCATTAGAGACTTGTGCAAAGTCGTGAGGAGAAAGATGACCCCAGTTTCAAAAGTCTGACAGTTTCAGGTCCCTAAACTATTACCAGAAGATGAGTATTATCTGGTGAGAGGTGACTTTACACCCTGTACCTATGACAAGCTGTAATTTACTTCATTAATCACCATTTTTAAAGAAAGGACAAATTTAAGTGCTTCAGGGTCAGAAGCTGGTGGTGATTGGTTTAAGTTGGGCTTGAAACCACACCTTATACAACTGAATGTGGCCCTGTGGCTCTGCCAGGAAGAGCTGCTGCCTGTGTAAGGTGGCAGTTTCAGAGACAGGAAAGGTGTGTTCTATGACAAAGCTGCTGAAGAAAAAAAGGAGAACAACAAGACAGCATCATGAGAACAAAATTAAGCAATCACCCATATATTTAAAGCAAATGATGAAGGCTCTACAGCAGCACCAGTCATTTAAGATCGTCTAGTTCCCATGGCCCTGCCATGGGCTGGGGCACCTGTACTGGACCAGGCTGCTGAGAGCCCCATTCCTGATGCATTTGTTGCTGGTGAAATGGGTGAATAACTGCTGAAGTTTCCTTTGTTCCATATGAGCAGGAGAAGGACTCTATTCTTTTTTGAGGTTTCAGGGAGCTACAGAGGGGTTCTGGTCACTGGGAAAGTTACGGAGAAAATCTTCCTGGCTGTGCTGTACAAGTACAAGAAGCAAAAGAAAGTATTTGGGAACATCCTAATTTCCTTAACTAAAGGCAAGTTTGACCTGACCAACCTGATGACCTTCTGTGAGGAATTAATGGGATGAATTCCTACTAGCAGCCAGCCCCTAGTGGTATCCGTCACAGGCTAATATTGGCACCAGATCTAAATCTAAAGATTTAGACATCTTTATGAAGGGCCTGGACAATGGGGCATGGCACAACCTCAGCATGTTCACAGCTATCAAATTGCAGGTAGCAGTGGATAGGCAGGAGAGCAAGACTGATACCAAAAGAGATAAATGTCATAAGAAATCTCAAAAGCTAACACAAGGTCCTGCATCTGGAATAGGCCAATCCCATGCAAGAGAACAGGCTGGGGGCAGCTGGCTGGAAAGCAGTTTCACAGATGATGTCCTGGTTAGCAGCAAGTTGAGCATGAGGCAACTGTGCCCTGGCAGCAACAAAAGCCAGGTACATCCTGGGATGTGTGAGCATAAGCACAGCTCTCGTTGCTTGCTAGCTTGCTGCTATCACCTGCTATCACTTCCCAATTATAGATATTTATGGTGTTTTCTATAATTAATTGGGTTAGTTCACATGAAATCAAATTCTTCAAGTGTGTCTACAAGAACCCAGAGTTGTGTTTGGTAAGTGTGGCAGTTTGGCTGAATGGTTGCACTTGTAGAACCTTGGTTCCTGAAGCTAGGGGAGGAGAGAATCAGGCTTTGTGAAACTCCTGTGGCAAACTAATCTCACGTGCACATTGGTTCATGCTGGTAGTTTTGCATCTTACGCTTATGTTCTCTTACTATAGTACCTCCTAGGGCTTTTCTGAGATAACTGAACCCTAAAATCCATACTGAGGATGAGGAACAATAAATACTGATGTTATTTCCTTCCTAGCACTCCATTATTTCCCTTAAATGAGCTGGCATTGGTGATGAGTCACAAAACAATCCATGTAAAACACATTGACAATAATGTTGCAAAAAATCAGAAGATCTCTTTTCTCCTTTCACTTTAGGCAACCTGGAGTTAATTTAGAGGTGAAAAAGCCTAATAAAAAAGTCTATGTTCTCCCATCTTGTCTTGGATGCTTTCTTTTACCTTGTAGAATAGCCTTCACAAAGCAGCACAACTGAGATTATGAAGTGAATATGAGTTGAATCTATACTTATTTTCTGATATATAAACACATGCAGCTTTTTGAAATTTCATACTTACTGGCCTTAAACATTCCTGTATTTTGCTTTTTCATAAAAAAGAATGAGCCAAGGGAATGCTTCTTTCTTCTTGTCATGCTGTCTGTGTGTACATATTTATAGCAGTAAACCAAAAATTTTGTGAGAAGCCATGCCACGTATTAGAAGGGATTGGAATTTTCTGCTCAACAGCTTTTCCAAACCACTAGAACATAGACATTTTTATCAGGAGAAGATTTTTATTAAAGGAAGTACACACAAGTGTGTCTGAAACTCTTTGATGTATGTCCTTCAAAATTGTTTCAATTTTCCCTGTCTGAAAGATATTTTCCCAGTGCATGCTAAATTCTTGCAGGTAAATATTTCTCTGGAGCCACTTGTATCTTTGCTTTTACTCTGCTCAAGAAAATGAAGTAGGGCTGAGTCATAGAATCTGTATTCTCCCTACACCATTAAAGCAGTAAAGCAGATTTAGAGGTGAGGAAGAAGGGGGATTATCTGTGACTTCAGTCAAGACAAGTCATCAAATAGTAGCTGGGACAAGGGGAAAGGATAATTATTAACATTAGGCAACTGTTCCCATTTTGGCAGTTTAATGCCACCTGTGGCATTCAATTTTCTTAGCATTTCATCTGTGGTTCAAGGAAAACACAGCAAAGGGCTGCATCCAGCACCCAAACCCTGCAATACTTTTTTTCCTGTGAAACGACATTAAATCTCTCTGGTGTTACCAGAAACCCATGAGGTTGTGTTATCTGTATAAGACATGCTCAAGGCAAGAACTGAAGTATTAATAGTCAACTAACGCTTGGAATTTACCAGACTAAGAAACAAAATGTCCCCTAAAGAATACAGCACAAAGTGAGCCATGTGAGACTGCTGCTGGATGGTACTGCTCTGAGAGGGAAGCAAACACATCAGTGCACAGGTACTCAAACCTGGATTGTCACCTCCTTCTAGTCCTGACCTGACTACATGTGCCTTCACAAATCATCTCCCCTTCCTTCCTGACACTCTGCTCACATGGCCTACAGAGGCTGTAAATTTTCTTGTAAGTGAAGGAGCTTATTAGAGGGAAGATGCACATTTTCTGTAAATTTTTATAGAAAGACAAGTAGTTGATGAAGCTGTCACCACTGATGGGAAATAACTATTTTATGGTGACAAACAACAGAGGGGATGAAGTGAAAAACAGAGCCAGGGGAAGACCTGAAAGGAACGAGGAGTGCTTTATATTTGACACCTTTGATTTAATGAGTCTACTTACAAGCTTCTGTTTCAAAGTGTGCTGGTGTGAATTATGGGAGTGACACTGCAGCTTCAGGTTGGCTCAGTTATGGAGCACTGTTGATCAAAACACAGGAAAATGGTGGGAGCTGGATACTCTGTGAACCTGGTATTGATCAAAGCTCACAGTGATCTTAATTGCTTATCATCAGTTCTGCTGCTTCTGGCTATCTTCTAGCTTGCAAGTTACACAAATAGGAATCCTAGACTTGTAACCAGAATTCTCAGACACACCCATTTTTGTTATCTTTTATTTTCTTTTTTCCCTCCTCCTTAAATTTTTTTTTATTAAGCAACAATTTTTCCCTGCAGTTGCAACTCTAGATTCAAACCTTTGAGAAATTTCTCTGTATTTGGATGTTTCAACAAAGTATGCAATGCTAATATTCTCCCCTTAACTGATGCAAGCTAAGTCACTAGAGAGACAGACAAATGAACAGTTTTGTTGTTTTAATGTTGAATTTGCACTTATTTTCTGATATATGAACATATACAGCTTTTCGAAATTTCATACTTACTGGGCTTAAACATTCCAGTATTTTGCTTTTTCATAAGAAAGAATGAGCCAAGGGAATGCTTCTTTCTTCTTGTCATGCTGTCTGTGTGTACATATTTTTAGCAATAAATTGTTGTTAAATACCAGTATGAACATAAGTTCCTTGGTATCTTACTTCCTAGTCAATGTAGGCACTGTGGAATATGATGGATGCACCAAGGGCTATAACTGCACTCCATGGGAACACTAGGATAAGTAAGGGAGGGGATCACAGGTTACTGGGTGGTATTCTTCAGTATTTTCACTGGCAACTTGGCTGACGAGTCAAAGGTCAGCTCTTACTCAGCTAGTAAGGTATATTTTGTTTTTTTCATGGTAAGCAATATCAAACTGGAAAAAAAAAAACAGCCTGGAATTGAAAACATCCCTGACTAAGTGGAGCTGAAATAATATTCAATCCATCACAACTAAAAAGAATGACCCATAATCAAATTATTAGCAAAATGTAAATTCATCTGTGAAAACTGTTGTGTTATATGCAAAAGATTATTGATTATTGATTATTGATGTCACTGTCTTTACAACCCTCAAATTACCAACCTACTATATGAAGAATTAACACTAAGTCAGTGATGATTCTATGTTTCTATGTCATACTTTTGTATGCAACATCAATAGCATGGCAATACTTTACTAAAGATCCTGACATGAATCAAACTTCCAGCAGGTAAAGATAACCACTGGCTTCTGAGACATATTTAGGGTGAAGATCCTCAAAGTTATCTGTCCCTGGGGCTTTCTTGTTGTCTCATCAGTATTGACAATGCCAGCTGTTCAGAAACTGTGACTACACGCTCATCTAGTTTCAGAGGCTTAGGTGTAAAAATGTGCAGTGCACTAATCTGAATCCTTTTATTCATAAAGAAATGAGTTTTCATTTCAAAGAAGTTAAAAAGAGAAAGCTATAGAGTTTGTGCAATTGTAATGATAGCCAAGCAGCTGTTGATATGCTTGGTACAACTCCAGCAATATTCCTAAACTTCAAATAAAACCTGCTAAATCCTACTTTAGTTCTCATGGACTTTGAAGTCCGAGAAATTCTAGCAAGACACGTAATGTTTCAAGTCTTGCTCACTTCTTACTAATGAGGCAATGTAGGGTCCAAAAATCTCCCCATAGCAACACATCCTAGTAGTCCATCTGAGAACATTATTTCTGCTTCAAATACTGTGTGAGATTTAATCTACATCAGCAGATTTATGGTTATAAATCCATATTTCTAGAAGGTTGCAGATCTAAATGACAGGCATGAGGAGCAGTACCTGCTCCTGTGGTGGCATTAACATCACCATGCCTGCTTTTGCTATTTCTTCCTCCACTTTATAAAGCATGCACCTTCCTTGTAAAATTACCTGAAAGCTTACTGTTTCCCCCTAAATTTTATAATTTTTTTCTACAAGAAGTGTTCAGTCTTCCACGTCTGAGTCATTCTTTATACTCAATGTTTCTTTTAGGTCCCTTCCCATTCAAAGTTTTCTACGGTTTTACAATCGTAGACAAAATATTTAGATGGTCTCAGGACTCTCTCAGAAAACTACACAGCAGAGCTGGGTGTCCTTACACATTTTCTCAATATGTGATTTGTGTTTTTTCAGTTACTCGGGAAAAGTTTGTAGGGAGTGGTGATGTCTTGAATTCTAGTCATACAGGTTTGAAGAAACACAAGAGCTTTCACCAGAGCAACCTTTCTACTAGCCTGGAAAGAAATGTTTTCTCATCCCCAAAACTCATATATGATTGGGTTTTTTTCCAAGCTACAATAGTTTAATTTAAGAAATTATTTTCCTATATCCTTAGACCTTTGTAGTAACCTCAGCATTGTTACCACTGCTGTAAGAGCATAGAAAGAAGTTCTGACTCCAAGATAACTGCAGAGGGCAGCATTAATTCATTGTTATTTAAACCCTCCAGTGATAGGGAAGATCAATGTTCCTTGGAAATCACAAGTAATATTTTATATGTAAATAAGCCAGGGCTCAGATAAGCAACTTTGGTACATATTGCCAAAAGCAAATATGAGAGGATTTTGTGGTATACTATTTCTTGAAAAAGTACGTAGCTGCATTACATTAAAATTTTCATATTCTGAATAGAATGAACAGTGTTTTCAAAATATGTTTACCCTTTGTACATGAAATACACTACAGACTTTTTTCTCATTCTCTAGTGCTCATCCCAGAGCTCAATTATTTCCTCACTTGCAAGTATCTGGTCTTATGGGTCTCAAAATATTGTGGGAGCTCATCAGCAAACTTTTGGTGCAGAAGAGCAGAACTCTTCATTCAAAGGCACCTGATGGATTTCTCAGTCGTGCTGAGAATTCATTACTTTTCTAGGAGCCTTTCCGGAGTCCTGCTGTAGTTTGGAGAACTTATCCAAAAAATTTCTTTCTGTTCTTATGGTACTGTTCATTCTATTTTTATTCTGACCTTGACTTCTACCTTTCTTTACTGTGACTGTGCCTGCAGACTAGGTATTCTTTGGTTATTATCATTAGAATGTGTAGTTGCACATTTTTCAGTGCCATGCCTATGTGAATTTGATCTTCAGTAAAACAAAATGTTTCTCTTTATGCATGTACAGTGCTTGGTGTGTGTGTATACACACCGTGGTTCATCTGAAAATGCTCTGGAGCTCACTCCTCTGTATGCTCATCTCTGTGGATTCAGATTTTAGAAGTCTGATGGGAAACCAGCCTTTCTTCTGAGGATGCTTCTAAACAGCTATTTGCAGCTGCCATATCTGCTCCTCTTTTAAGTCTTTCACTGAGAAATTTCAATTTTAGTTTATGTCTTTCATTTGAAAAATCAGAAAGCAGACACTGAATCTTGCCACTAAACTACAATTTTAAAAGCATGAACTGCACCAAGATAGATAGATCTTCCCAGAGTAAGGAAGTTCTTCTGTTCTCTGTCACATTTGCAGCACAAAATGGGCTGTCTTTAGCCTCTGACAAGATTTATTTCAAACTTATGGCCCTCATCCATCTGCATTTCCTAGTTCACGATGTATGTATGTATGTATGTATAGGGAGAGAAAAAGAGAGGGAGAGAAATTCCTAACATTTATTTTCATAGAAAAGTTCCCTGTTTAAAATAGACGTTGATACAGAGTTTGAATTTATTTATAAAAAGCCTCCATGAATGCAAGCGGATGCTAACTGCCTGCTGCTATAATAATGTCCTGCAGCCTAAATAATATATCTAACCACGCCAGAACAGCCAGCAGCATGTTGACTGAAACTGCTTCATCCTGCATGCTGTGTAAAGACTGATTGCATTGAGGCATGATTATAAGAATGGCAATGGATTTAAATGGCAGCCAGAAACTTCATATCAATGGGCAAGAACAGAGCTTTTCTACTTTCTATCCTCGTCACATGTCAACTACTAAAGTGTGGCCAACATGGAATTTAAAATAATAAATAACGGGATTATGATGTTTGCTGTTGTTTTCCAAGCATTTTGTCACAATGCATGTGGAAATAGATTTTAGGATTTGAGAGTATTAACTTATTGTTCTCTAACAACATGGAAGACTGTTTGGAGTCTTGGATGTGTGAATTAGGGAAGTCCTTACCCATGTATGTAAACAATATATGTGCAAAGAAAGATCATGTGTTTCATGATAGTAGCATTACACTGCTGGGTATTTGTGTTAGGTTTGAAACACATGCAAAACAGGTAATTAATGTATTTCAACACCAAGAGTCCTGATAGACATAAAGGGTGCCTTCATAGTTACTATTTGATGACAATAGTAATCTTGGTGTCATTACGAGGAAGATATAAGTGAAACATTTTTCAAGAAAAAGATATATTCTCTATTTCACTAGCTAAGCCCCAATATTTGTACAGAGATAAGTGATTCAGTGGATTCCAGATTAAAAACTTTGGGGTTTTGTTCTGATGAAGGAATGGTTTTTTTGATAAGGGCAGGCAGTTGCTGCTCATTTTTTTCCACTCTCCACAAAGCCAGATTGACTCTAAGCATAATAAAACACCATATGTTGTAACAAAATGATAGTTGCAGCTATAAGAAGAAATGTTAAAATATCTTGTTATTTTTACCGTACAGTAATTTCTGAAATGGTTTTGCCCAGTTTCATGTGACTGCTTCAAAAGATGAACCTAATTAAGGACAAGCTGATTAAACAGCTGACAACTTGTAGCCATAAGGAATATCCGTCCACAACTTCCCTGGCAATCAGCTGTGTGAAGGGTCGACCCTGGCTGGACTCCAGGTTCCCAGCAAAGCCACTCTGTCACTTGTCTCTTCAGAAGGACGGGAGAGGGAAAATATAATGAAATACCCGTGAATCAAGATGAGGACAGAGGGAGATCACTCACCAGTTACTGTCACAGTCAAACCAGACTTAGAAAAATTAGTTTCATTTATTACCAGTTAAATGAGAGTAGGATAATGAAATAAAAAAACAAATCTTAAACCTTCTTAATCCTACACTTCCCTTCTTCTATTCTTAGTTTTGGTCCCGAGTTGTGTCCCTCCTTCCTGTCAGTTGTGCAGGGGCACAGGGAATGGGGGCTGCAGTCAGTTCATCACACATCGTGTCTGCTACTTCCTCCTCAGAGGGATGACTCCTCACACTCCTCCCCTGCTCCAGTATGGGGTTCCTCCCACTGGAGACAGTCTTCCACAACTTCTCCAAGGGGAGTATTTCCCAGTGGCTGCAGTTACTCACAAATTGCTCCAGGTTTGGTCCCTTCCACGTGTTACACTCCACAGAAACTGGCTGCCCTAATGCAGCTCCTCACTCCAAGGGGCCACAGGAAGCCTGCTACAGTGTGGGTTCCAAGAGGATCACAGCTTCCTTCATGCATCCACCTGCTCCAAAATGGGGTCCTCCACATCCCCCTCCCTTCAGGGGTGCAGATGCCTCAGCATGTTCTTCACCGCAGGTTGCAGGGGAATCTCTGCTCCAGCACCTGGAGAACCTCCTGCCCCTCTCTCTTTGTCTGCAGAGATGTTTCCCTCAAATATTCTCACTTCTATCTCTGGTTGTACTTTTGTTTTGCCACAACTATTTCCCCTTTCTTAAATCTGTTATCCCAAAGATGCCACCATTGTCACTGATGGACTCAACCTTGGACAATGGTGGGTCCTTCTTGGAGCCAACTGGCATCGGCTCTGTTGGACATGGGAAACCTGGCAGCTTCTCACAGAAGCCACTTCTGTAGCTGCCTTGCTACCAAAACCTTCCCACACAAACCCAGTACAGGCTTGCACTTCACAAACTTCCCAACACCTTCTCTATGAATTCCCACTCCACCACTCACCTGGCCTGACCAGGCTGAGGCCACAGGGGCTGTGGGAGCACCACAGTGAAACATCTTTGGGCAAGACCTATTGCTCTTCAATGATTTTAGCAATGTTTAAGCCATTAACCATTTCAGTCTCACACACCTCTCATATACAGCACATGGAGCTATTCAGGATCTGATTATGTGAGATGTATTGTCACAGTAATCCAGCTGCAAGTGTGAAAGGCTCTGCTGCACGCATCAAAAAGGAGGCAGAATTTTAAAGCAGTAAATTCAGTAAATTAATCTGTATCCATGGTACCAATGGAGTGTGTGTCACACTGACTGGCCGTGGTGAAGCAGGAGCAGCGTGAGGGTTGATGGTCATGGTTAGTGAGTCAGTGTCAGAGGCAGAGCTGCAGCACTGAGGCTGGGGGCACTCTGACTTCTCAAGAAGTTGCTACAAGAGGAAAACACATGATATGTTCATATCAGATGACACATATGAGCCTTGTTCTGCTCCAAAACCTTTGTGAGATAACAGACTGAAGCCTGTAAGTAATTTCCCTTGTGGCATCACTGGATGCCTTGCTGTTACCATTGCAATGGGACAAAACTTTTGGCCATGGGGCTACAGTCACACATGGCCCATTTTTCTGCAGTTGAACTCACCTCCCTCAGATATATCAGCAAGATAAATTCAGAGGCTTTCAGGAATGCTGAAAGGTCTGCATACACTGTGGAGAGGAAATACAGTCATAGAATCATTTCGGTTGGAAAAATTCCCAAAGATAATAAAATCTAATCTTTAACCTAACACTGCAGTGTTCACCACTTAAACATGTCCCTAAGTGCTACATCTCCACATCTTTTAAATATCACCAGGAATGCTGACTCTACCTTAGGCAGTCTGTACCAACACTTGACAGCCCTTGCTACGAAGAAATTTTTCCTGATGTCCAGCCTAAACCTCCCCTGATGCACCTTGAGGCTGTATCCTCCTGTCCTGTCTCTTGTTATTTGGGAGAAGAGGCTGACCTCCACCTGGCCACACCCTCCTTTCAGGCAGTTATAGAGGTCCCCCCTGACCCTCCTTTTCACCAGGCTGAACACCTCCAGCTCCCTCAGCCACTCCTCATAAGATTTTGCAGATATCTATAATCCCTAAATATTTTGCATACCTTACTTACCTGCTATGAAGTAATTATTTTCAATATATTTAATCCATTTTTTTCTGAGGTACAGCTAATCTGTCCAAAGATGTCAGAGCTCCTCTTCTTTCAATGTATATTTTAGCTATCCAGCTATTCTTGTGACGATAGAGTAGTTCCAGTTATTTAAAGTGAGTGTCTATGGCACCAGAAAACACCAGGATGGCATTTAAACCAGAAGTTTTTGAAAAAGAAATATGTACCATAAAGTCAATTTAGTAATTAGTCATCATCAATCTTCTGAAATGGACACTCATAATTTGCCATTTCATGTAGAAATTAGTGCCTTTTGAAATGCAAAACAGGTAACTTTCATCTGTTATGTAACCTCAGAATTACTATGCAAAAAATAGAGAAATTAATATGTTTGTAGTAAAGAGTGTTAGTAGCTAATATTTCAAAAGACTATCATATTACCATGGCTGTAATACTGCTGTCTAGATGCCTTTGGTGTGTAGGGCTAGTTGGGAAAATGTTTGCAGGTACAATCTTGTGGAAAGATGGAAAGGAAGTATTTCACAGTTGGAAAGGTGATAAGAATGCTGCCACCTAGGAGTGCCAGGCTGCCCTACAGGCATTGATTTAAATATTGGAGGTATGTAGGGGAGATAAACCTGCCTTGATGGAAATGAATGAAAAACAAGCTTCATTTGGAGAGGGGAGGAAGCAACGGCAGCAACAGCAAACCTGTTGCTGAGTAAACACACCCAGCATATTGGAACAACCGTGGTGCAAGGGTTTGGCACCTGGTGGTTGCTTCTCTGGTGTGTTTTCAGACCCAGACAGTCACCTGGGGCACGATACGGCGCTTCAGGGCGCTGCAGCATCGCACAGCAGAGAGAGCCCACGGCAACACACGAGCAGAAAAGGGCCCCCCAAAGTCACTCCGAATTTTGGGTGTCTTGTGATCCTTCCTTAGAGCTCGTAAACTGTGAGGGGAGGAGAAGAAAAATATTGCAGCTGTAGTTATCTCTTGCTAGCACAAAATGATATCTTGGCTACCAAAGGAAGAACTTCTGAAGGGTCTAAAGGGTGACCTGTGGCTCTGGACAGCACCACAGATGGGAAACTCAGAGCACTCTGACAGAGTTTAGCTCTGTAGAGCCAAGCACTGAAGACCCAAGATAAATTCTGACCTCATCCAAGTTTTAATTTCTCAGTTCCAGGAAATTAACTTTGGAATTTTCTTAATAGACACTGAAGAAGATTTTATTGCATACATGCATATAATTGATAACAGGGGAGAATTTCCAGATTTTATGGCCCTTGAACAGCACAGTAGGCTATATTTAGGATCCTTACTGGTGGTTGATATCTTTATCTGTGTCATTCTCCAGCTATCTTACAAACAGCCTACATTTGCTTGATCAGCTGGTATGGCAACAAAACATGGCATTTATGTTCATTTTCTGTAGCAGGTGCTTCTATGAAATATCTATACTGCTGCAGTTGTCAGTGGTTGGTTGCTGCCATTCAGGCATAAAAATTTCCAGAGACACAAAGAACAAGCCAAATAATCTTCTTATTTTCATAATTTTCATGGCTGAAACAAGCACTAGGATCCAATAAATCAGATCTATTTATTGAAAGAAAATAAAAATACACTAAAATGTAAAATAGGAAAAATGAAATTAGTTAGTGTGCCCCCTACACCACAAATTAAGATTCTTGTTCTGGATGTTACTGATGATATTAAGACTTTAGGCATTAGGAAAGCACCACATCATAATTTTTTATATTCCCCATGATATGAATAGTTCCCTTCATTAATGCATGCTTGATAACAATTATTTTAGCCAAGCTGTAGATGAATACAAGGACAAAGGAACACCCTTAGTTAGGACTATTAATTGACTTTACAGTAGAGGTAATCAGGGTAGGAGGAAGCGCTGCAAAAGGAGAAGCAAGTCCAGTTGGCTGGTCAAGAGAGACAGGCATGTGTGACATATGGCAATGCCTGAGAGCTTTGAAAACTCCTCAGTAGATGTCACCCTCAGCAGGAATTTATAGCCCCTAAGCTGCCCAAAGTCAAGACAAACTGTTAAGGAAAAAAGACCATAATTTCTCCACTCAGCATGCAGTGTGCTGAGCATTTCTTGGGCAACAGCAAAGTGCAGATCACTGATCTATTGATTACTCTGGGACCACATCATCAGCGTGGCAGTGGTCACTGTGGGAGCATGATTGTCAAATTGGAAGCTTTGCTGGCTGCAAGCATGCCAGTGCAAGGAGAAGGGAGGAGGTACAATAACTCTAATGCACATACAAAGAAGCACAGCATGGTTTGTCACAGTGACAGCAGCAGGCTCCACAGCAGCAGCAGGAGGTTGCCATTCACCCATCTGGGCTCTCCAGGTTGCCAGTCACCCTGTCAGTGTCGAGCATTCCCCAGGAAGGATGGGCCACAAGCCAGCAGGGACAATGGTGCTGCTCCAGCTGCTGCTGCCACCCTGGTTTCCTTGCATTGGCAGCTGCAGCAGCATCACAGGGAAATGTCCTTGGCAGGCAAGCCTTGCCTTTGGATGCTCTCCACTCTTCAGCAAATAAAGGATTCTCTCTGTGATAATTTCACATGTAGTTGATTGCCAGGTGCCTCAAGAGGGCTAACTCTGGCAAGAGAGCTTCTGCTGACTGGGTACAGCTGACATGGGACTGAAACCTCAGAGTGCCTTCACTGCTGTCCTCGACACACTGCAGCACTCCAGAGAAACTCGGCACAGCTCTCAGGGTGGTGGTGGCTGCTGCTGCTGGCTCTCCCAGGCTCCTCTCGCCGAGTGTGCTAAGAAACACAGGGGCTACAGATGGTGGTTGTTTGTCTTTCCCAGGCCTCTTTTGTAAATGACATCAACAAGATCAAGCAGCAACAGCCCCTGTTGCTTGGAGTTTATGATTTTTGAAGAGAAACAAAAAAATACAAAACAAAAAAGCAGTGACTATTAAATGTCACAAACATCAGAATTGGATCTTTCTTAGCCAATAAATGATGATGGTGAGTCACAAAATTCCAGTTCCAGTAACTCTCCTAAACTGGCAGCTAATCCAGGGTTGACTCAAAACACAGATGAGTTCATTTTACAGATCTGCTGCTGGTAGGTTTCTGAGCCAAGAAACTCACATCTCATACAAAGGCCATAGGTGATAGGTAAGGTATTTATAAATGTTTGCAGAACTCCGAGTAATTTCACTTCCTTTAACTCTATTTATAATTTCAAACCTTTGAGTTCCCTAGAAGAAACAAGCTGGCAATGGTGAGTGCAGTAGCCAGGATTTTTTAAAATTCTGTTTCATCAATGACAACTACCCAAAGGGAGTTTCTGCTGAGATTTGGCTTAAAATAATCTCCTTGATCTACTCTACAGCTTTGTTCTCTAGAGATTTTATTCCTCCCGAGATTTTTACTCAAATTCAAAGACAGTAACCACATGCACAGAATAGGGTGCAGGGGGCGAGGCAGTAAATCTAAGACAAACTGGCAGAATAGAGGTCTCTTTTTTGGAAGTCAAACAAGAAATATTTAAAGTCCAGGTTCTTTTCAACATTCAACACTTAGAAATAACTAGTAGCAGTTTGTGGGAACAAAGTTTTCTGAAAAACCCATTTCTTTCTAAGTGCCTCTGAAATTTTAGTGCTTTATATAGACTTCTAAAATAATTTGAATGTAATTATTTAGATGTTTGAAGTCAGGCATTAAGCAAAGGGACCTCTTGAAGAGGTCTCCTTTTATTCCACACAGAAGAATGTACTACCACCATCTACTCCTACAAACTAGTTTTAAGGAAAAACTGTAGCTCAAGTGGCTGTGTTAGATGCTTCTCTCCAGTTACCCCTTTTCTTGTGCTAGTGATTGAAAAAAGGAGCACAAAATTCAATGAAAGTTAACCTGAGGTACTATTAGCCCTAGGAAAATATTTTTGTACAAATAAACCACAGAAAATGTCAAAGAGCTCTCAAAGGTAAGTTACAAATTAATGACAAACCCACAAAAGTTACAAGGAGGAAAATTAATTTTTAGAGATTTTAGTCTCTGTCTAAAGAAAACAGAAATGAAAAGAAAAATAGAATCAGAGCATATCCAAGCTCAAAACACATTAAAACTAATAGCAGTGACTAACAAGAATGAAATTAAAGATTATTCAAAAACTTAATTAATAAGATGCATAAGGCAAACTGAGTTAATTGTTGCAATACATTTGGTTTAATAAAAATAAAGCCATTGGATTGGGGCTTTCCCCATGTTCAGTTTTTCCTGTTCCAGATCATAATTTATCTGTGATAAAGTTGGAGACACATGTCTGGGAATAAGAATTGTTAACCTGCCACATGGCTGAAATTGCTTTTGCTGTTGCAATTTTATGGTGAATGCAAATGGGAAAATAAGATTCTGTATATGTAATTGTTGAATTTATTATTCATAATACTGGTTTTTAAACTACACAGAGGAGATGATAAATTCGCACTCATTTATCTATTATCTGAGAGACCCAGATCCATTCACTTTGAAGACAGTCACAGAAACAAGTAAGGAACAGCTATTTGCAAAAAGTTTTGAATAAATAAAGAGATTCAATTAATTTATTTGCCAGAGACTTGGGTCTTATACTGCTATCTATTCCTGTTATATCATGGAAATATAAACCTGCCTGCCCCAGTTTTCACTTCCAACAAGCTTTGCTTGTTCTGGTGCATCCAGTGAGGTTCTGGACTAGGATGCTCATCCTCCCAGGCTGTAAAACTAAACCAACTGTCCCAGATTGCAGCTAACAAGAAGGCTGCACTAATGGTCAGTGACCTGGTGAAGACATTACCCAGCAGAAGATTACTCATGTTCTTTGGAAATCAATGTAATACTTGTTTCTAGATGAAAATACCCCTTGCTGTGAAATTTGAATTTCTTTCTATGTCCTCTGTGCATTACATTCTTCTTATGAGCATGAAAGGCATATTTTTCAGACAATCTAAGCTGGTCTAAAACCATGCTGCTACCAACGATTTCACACTTTCCCTGGCTGTGGCTCTATATTCACATAGGATGGCAGAGCCTTATGAGTTTGACCAGTTAATTACTCTGACTGAACACTAATCCTTCTTTTGTGCATAAAATTTGCTTCCAGTCCTTGTGCAGCTAAATCAAAGTCTTTGAAACAAGAGCAAGTGAGGGGACACAAGATCAAAGAGTGGGCGGGAGCACCAGCATCTCCCTTCCCCAATTTGGTGGTATTATATCTTTAGATTGGCTGGAAGGGAACAAGCCTTCTGCCTCCAGTTAGGGTTTGTTTAGTAAGAGGTGTTAAAATTTGTTTAATACTTGATGCTTTGCAACTGCAGCTAGCATTTAAACTATGTAAAATGAGGCTGAGAGTCTAATGTTCAGCTAAAACGTTTTGCTTTCATAGATTTACCCTACATCACAGCTGTTTGCTGCATCAAGCTTTATTCGTTTCTTTCCATCATGCGAGACTGTCTTTTCATCTCTTCCATCCCCCAGATTTCTTCCATCCTGGAATACATCAATGAAATCACATTAGGTTTACCCTAAAATAATTTGGTAGCATTTAACAGACTGTAGATTGAAATTCATGTCTCACATGGTTCTGTTTTGCAGTGAAAATTATCTTGGAAAATATGGCAGAAAACTGCAGGAATTGAAAGACAAGGGCAGTTGTTACAAGAATCTGTATTCAGTAATATGACAATAATACGTGGAGGAAGAACACAACCCAGCTGAAAATATGGAACTAATCTGTCCCATGGGCCATTACACAGCTGCAGTGCTTGTGCCACACGTCAGAACAAATGTCCTTCATAAGAACATTATTTGACAGGACGTTGGGGGACAAACATGTTGCTGCTGCTGCAATGCCAGTAAATTCTCCCCAGACTGCTCCTGACAAGTGTGCTGTCCATTCCCACCCACTCCACCTGAGAAAGCCTTCTGGACACGGGTCACCACCTACTTGCTTGAACCAGAGGACAGAGAGCTGATCACCCTGTGCATGTCTGTGCTCAGACCCACTGAACCCCTCAGAATTATGTCTTAGTGGAGACAAAAAAGAACTGGGAAAGCAGGTCACCTGTATGCTACCTCTTATGTGAGATCAAAAAGACCTGGGGAAAGTCTGACTAAACCACTTGAGAGCATGGCAGGTGGTTGCTTCTGGATGGACACTTACAGGAGGAGAACAATGTTCCTGGCTAAAGGCCAGGAAGGCAGCAAGGAGGGTTGGTGCAGTTTAAGTGCAGGAGGCTGTTTGAGGGGAGTAGTGTGAGCCATGAGTGTTGCAGAAGGACTTCTGGCTGACCTCTCCGGTATTTCTTCTCATTACTGGGAGATCGTATGATTGATGTTAACAACTGAGCTGGCCCCATCCATGTCATACTACCTCTCTCTGCCAACAGATGTGAACAAGATTAGCAGCTGGTATTATTCTCTGCTGTTGCCCCAGCTCTCATTAATGAGGCAGCCTGAGTGCAGTCCTTTATTCCTGCTTCCCTGCCAGTCAGCCCCTGGGCCAGGATAACAGCCCTTGCCTTTCTCTTGGCCTCATGCTGTAGTCCTCAGCAATTTTGTTTCAAGGTGTTCAGAGGCTAGGAGTATTTAATTTGCTCCCTCACCATTTTAGTTTGATTCCTGCTACGGGTTTTTTGTTCATGTGTCAAGCTCCAAGAGAGCACTATTTAAAATGTGAAGTGTGAAAGCACCGGAGAGCTGCAATGGCACAATGTGTTATTCTCCTCCATGTAATCTGAATAATTCGTTAGCTGAAAAGTCCAGGAGTGAGTTTTGAATTTGCCATTCTCCCCTTTTTTGCAGAAACCTCCTTTTTGAGCCCATGCCCGTTAGTGGTTCAATGGCATTGAAGGCTGCTTTTGTAGCTGAGGGCTGAAGAAAAGCTCCAGGTGTTTAGGGCTGTAGTTTAAATGACCAGATACCTGGTTAGATATAGGCAGCTTGGGTGCAAAAGCTGAACACCCACTTGATTCATCCAAACACACCATAACTGTGCAGTTACCCCAGAGCTGAGGTGTATTTCAGTTATGCATTGCACATGTTGATTTACTGCCAGAAATGGGAACTAGAGGTACAGTAGATTTGTGACCACCGGTGAGTGGGAAAAACAGATGCATATTTGTTTTACATCAGTTTTAGTAAGGGATATTTTTTTATTTGCAGAGTTTAAGAATTAAAGAAATGATATTGTGGCCAAAAAAAGTAAGAAATACATCTTTTACATAAGAAATGCCATAAGAATTGGTGTGGTTAACAGATAGAAAGAGTTGGTAATTGCATGTTTACCTATAAGGTATTATAGTTTCATTCTGATAGCTACTTGTGGAACATTTGGAAATCAGTCATTCTTTCAATTGCAAGGCACACAAGAAACAAAAATGGTAAACAGCATCAAAAGAAACTATCCTTGAATTTATGTCTCTCTGAAAGCCCCAGATACAGAGCCAGCAGTGTCCTGTCTTCTGTGTAGCCATTTTTAAAGCTTTGAAGACAAGTGGCTATAATCTGTGCAAACACACACAGATAAAAGAAAGCAAGGCGAGATCAGGCTCAGCATTTCCTCTTTCAGGGATAATGCATCGCTATCTCTTGAATCAGCTTCTCTTAGCTGAATATTTTTTTTTCTTAAATGTAACTGTAGGAGAAGGAGGCATGGATGTAAGAAGTTATATTAGTAGTTATGTTAGTATGGAATAAACAAATATCAGGTTACCATTAAAAACTTCTACTGTTCCAGGGACAACAAAAAAAATTAATTCATACTTTGAGATTTTTTTCTATAATAATGTTGATTAAGGCTTTTTATTAAAATGAATGCAATTTCTCACTCATTTTTGTATTAATACACCTTGTTCTACATTTAGAATTGGAAACACTACTTAATTATCTCTGTTATAGTGACATAGCAGTCGTCACAAAATACTGTTGCTTGAAATCAAATTCTAAAGCTTTAGCTCCCTTTCTGTCACCACAAAGGATCCCACTGGTGGTAGTAGGCATTTGTAATCCCAGTGGGGCATGGTTATTGTTTGTGTGACCTGCATGGTCCTGCCTTAAGTTCTCTGCTTTCATTTTTATATCGAAGAATCACAGACTCTGTGATCTACAGTCACAGAGTTCTGCAAACATTCCTCTGGCCATAAGAATTTCTGCTTTGTCTTTTTGCTTTCTTTCAAATTAGCTCAATAAACATCAAAGGATTATTCCTACCAGACAAAAAGGCATTTTAAAAGCACAGCTGAACACTTACCAGCTTGCCATGGCTATACCTCAAATGTAAAATGTGA
>VZTB01002292.1:124223-156446 GCA_013397245.1 Thryothorus ludovicianus
AGGAGAGGAGAGGAGAGGAACCATGGAGTTACCAAGGCAAGTCCAAAGGAAAAGTGACCAAAAAACCTCACCAAAATGAAAATTATCATATCCATTTATTTTCTGAGAGAGGTTCAACTTTATTAATAGAAGTTATTTATCTTTGAAGAAGATACACAACACTTCAGTCTTTCTCATTCAGAAAGTATAAACCTTTTGCCATTTCCTACACAGTCAGCAACCACTTTGTGAAGACACCTAACATTAGATGCCTTTTCAAACACTTTCTTTGAAAAGAGAAATATTTGCCAGTTAGACATAGCAATTTTACTTCTCATCTTATTCTCTACATCTATCTTAGTATCACTTAGATCAAAGCTTTGCTTCACTAATTGGTATAATGAAAATATCACAGTGAGAGGGCTTAATTTGAAATGTCTCTGTGAGCTAAATTAATTGTGTATTCTCAGACTGAAAGTCACACAGAAGGATTCTGTACAGATCTGGTGTGGTGCAGTATTTTGTGGAATGCTTTGTCATTGTTACATTCTCCTTTAGAAGAATCACTCCTCAAAAGACAAACTGTTATATTCATGTAGGCTTTCCATTACCCCTCTCTCCACTAAGAGACAGAACTAGACTCACATCTCACACAACCTTTTTTCAAAGGGAATATCTCCAATGGAGCCAACAGAGTCGAAATTATACAAAAATGGAAAAATTTAAAACCAACAGGTGCTCTTAACATCTAAATAGAATCACAATTAAGCTCCTTTAGCTTAATTCTCTCAGGCTGCATGTTCAGCTGTAGCCCTGCACTAGGTAAAAGCCAGGCCCAGAGGGACTCTCATGTCAGCAGGTTGTGACCTTGCGTGCCTGTGGCAGCTCTGCCCTCAGCCAATGCCAGCCAGCAGAGCTGCACAGCTGCAAACAGGGCAACAAGTGCTGTGATACTGCAGGAATTTCCAAGCCCTGAAGACACCTCTTGGAACTTTGCTGTCATCTTCTGATAGACCGTGTTGTAGGACATTTGTGACTTCTTTGCATTGGCACTCCAGACTGAAACCCTGCTCTCCAGTTTGCTTTCAAGTGAAAGCTAGGTTAGTTCTGCCTGTATTTATTGCATGCATTTATCCCCACAAGGAAATCAAATAGAATTATGAGGTTATATAGTTCATGTTAGAGGACCTTCCTGTGACAGTTTCACAGGAGATTATGTGATTTTTCGTCACCATGGTCCTGCCCTTCCAGCACCCCTTTCCTCTGTCATGCTTTCACCTTGCCCTCTTCGTGCTGGACACAGCATTCATCAGCATGCAGTGAGCTATTTCAGATCATTAACCATGCAAAAACCAATTTATTATTCTCTGTAGCTGGATTTATAGTGCTCAAAAAGAATTCAAATGAGCTTCAGAGATTCAAGCACAATATGCTTTGTTTCAACCATACCAGGAATCTGATTTCCAACCATCCTTTATAAATCTGCAGAGAGCAACCCACCGCTCTGATTTTAGATGTTGATAGACTGCATTCCACAGCACATGCAGAAACAAAGTTGTTGTGAATACATATTCCTTTCATAATCAAATACCCTATAAATCAATACTTAATTTTCTGTCTTAACTGAGAACTTCATCATCAACACTTAATTTTGTTTCAGCATACAGATAAAATCATTAGGCATTGGAGGCCAAAAATCTCTGCAGGGTATCACAAGAAGCACAAGCCCTCAGTAATAATTTCTTATTTATAATTACTATTGGGACTTGTAATTTAATCTATCCTAAGTTCATTAGTGCCATGTTCATGCTGTACCAACCTGGATAATTAATCAAGATGTCATGCAACACTAAGTTAAATGCCTGGCAGGAGCATTTCTGCTACATCAATAATACTATCTTTATCAACCAAACTTGCAATCTCATCAAGAAATAACTGTGCTAACAGCAGAGAAAAGCATGTCTTTAAAACTCTGAAAGCACACAGAAGTTGTTCTTTCACTGTGTTTACTTTGCTAGCAAAGTCACCTTGTGCAGCTGGTATTGAAGAGTTCAGATGGTCTGTAAAGTGAATGAAACTTCTAGGAGTAACTGGAGCTTATGTGATATCTCTTCCTACTTTTTTGTTCAGCTGTTCTGTGCTATTTTAATGATGAGCTGTTGGTTTTTAAATCTTTCAAGTCTTGTCTATGTAACAAGCTTATTTGGCTTTGGGATTTTGCCTAAGAAATGGTGGCCACTGACTCCACTTACAGGTATTCTAATTTAATATTTTTTTACTGTACATGATCTTTCTGGAACCCACAACTGTGTTGCTAGGTACATCAACTTTCCAATACCCAATTGATCCTAGAAAGAATTTGAACAGATTTTTTTGTTTGTTTGTTTGTTTGAAAGATCATGACTGGATAAGGTGCTGGGAAGGAGCTTTACTGAGTCTGTAGATCAAAGGCTTGTCTTCAGATACTTTGCTCCTCAGTCCTCTCAGCCCCATCTTTCCTAAAACCTGCAGCAGTTATTTCTTCATTTTGTCTTGGATCAATGCTGTGACTGATGGACTAAACAGCTTTCACATATCTTTTTCAATTTTATTGAATAGTGGTACAATGCTGGTCTGTCACCTCAAGGATCTTCCAGGACTGCAGATGGTTTAGAAACCCTCTAGAGCCTCTGGTTTAGAAGTCTCTGTCTTTATTGATCACCCTGTTCTGAGTGACAGTTTAATTAGCACATATTTATTAATCAGTCTTCTTTAACAGAAATTGTTTGTTTTCTCCTAAATTCAGAACATAAGCTACCTTGAATTATTCCTGATGTCTCTGCAATATCTACCTAACAACATGCTGATGCTACAAGTCCATTTTTTTTTAAATCACTGAAAATTTCTCGACTGCCTTTATTCCTTCCTTATTTTTTGCTTCATTTACATGGTTAACATCATTCTCTGCATAAAAATCACAGCTTTTGGTACCACTGTGCAAATTTTTCCATTTGAGAAATGTTGGAGGTCTTGTGGTTAAGATTATGATAGCTTCTACTTAACATCAGCCTTATTTGAAGTTGAAAGTAAGCCAGCCAAAGCATTTTTAATAAGTGTGGCAGACAAAGAAGATTAAACACTAGATTATGGGTTTAGAGCATCTCATTTTTCTCGAAGAAGTATTGTTTCCATTTTTTAGACTCATAGGATCATAGTATGTCCTGAGTTGGAAGGAACAAGAAAGATCATCTAGTTCCAATCCCCTCTGCCATGGGGCACATCCACTAGACCAGGTCACTCAGAGCCCCATCCAGCCTGGCCTTGAACTCTTCAGGGATCAGGCACTCACAGCTTCTCTGGGCACTCACCACCCTCACAGTAAAGAATTTATTCCTAATATCTAATCTAAACCTATTCTTCCAGTTATTCCTCCTTGCCCTATCACTAATTGGCTCTTGTAAAGAGTCCCTTTCCATCTTTGTTAAAAGATCTTTTCAGGTACCAGAAGGTCACAATTAGGTCATCCTGAAACCTTCTCTTTTCCAGACTGAGTAAATCCGTTTCTCTCAGCCTTTCATTGTAGAAGAGATGCTCCACTCCTCTAAGCATGGGCCATCAGAAAAAGAAGGTTTCTGTGATCATGACAAACATTTGTGTGTGTGTGTATGTGTACCTTTCCTTCCTCCACACCCCCCCTAATATTTGAACCCATAGCTCAGTTTTCCCTTGTTTTGCTGGGGTAAGATAACCCCAAATGGGCAACAAATTAATGAAAGTGCAGCAGCCAAGGTAAAGCAGGAAATCTACTTGCAGAGGTGACTGCCTTCATAATCCCCTGTGCCAGAAGATCCATGTAGCATAATATCTGCCATGTATGTGAGAAGTGCTACAGCCAGTATTGAGGCATTGCTGGCAGAGATCTGTGAGAAACCAGACTTCCTCATTTTGTGTCATCACACGTACAATCTACAGAGTTTGTTCGAAAATTACATCTCCTACTTGAACATAATTGCTTTCAGTGTTGTGAATTGGCCTTGACCAGCACGACAATCTGCATGGCCCTCTGTCATGTTCACTGTGAAGTTGTTTATTTAAACATAGTTATTTTAACAACTCAGTTAACTAAGCTAAACCAACATGTGCGCAATAAGCACTTCTGCAAAATAAACCAGATGAATCACTCTCCAGAAGTGGCTTTATCTCTGCTGAATACTAAGGACACTTGGACAGCTAACTTAAATCAGGCATCTAATTTTTTGACAGCTAAAATTAGCAAGAAGAATCTGGCCAAAAGGCCTGGAGTGGGTCACTGCAATGTCCATTGTGTGTGTCAGCTTATTTTAGCTTAATGATGAAACTGTCAGAGTCCTAAGACAGGCTGTTACCTTGTCTATGGTCTTTTTCCCACTAACATTAGGTTTAGTAGTTTAGTAATTGTCAAACTTAGGCTAGAACATAATAGCATGGTTTATGAAGTGGTAGTGTCTTTGTACATGTATATCTCCACACAGATCTCCCTCTCTATATATTATATATAATATATCAGTATATATATTTATATGTATTTAAATAAATAATAAATTTATACACACATATACACGTATATATATATATATGTGTATGTGTAGGGGTGCAGCCATTCAGAACTGGGTATGTAGGAATACTGACTCATCTGGATTATGTCTAAAATAAAAAGGTATTTCTTTTTGTAAGCCCAGGAGAACAAATATTGGTGTTCCCAATTGCATAAAATGGGCAGTCTGTGGCCTGTTTGCCTTCTGGGATTACTTCTGGGTTTCCTGTTGAAAAATATAATGTCTTAGAGCATCACTGGGTGCATGAGGAAGTATTGTTTCTACTGTTATATATTTTTCTGTTATATATTTTTTAGATATTTATATATATTTATAATAATCCCCACCCAGGGATTATTATTGTCTGAAGCAGAACATTGATCTGCAAAAAGCATATCTTCTAATTACTTTTTTATGCAAGCAATTAATACTGGAAAGTTTTAACTCTTATAAATATAACTCATAAATAAAATGCCTAATTAATATTTTTCCTATGTGACAGAATATTTTTACAGAGAAGGAGAAAACAAAGTTTCAGAAAAAACAATCTGAAGTGATTTCTACTAAATATGTGGTTTGATAAGAATTAGCTAACATAAGCAAGACAGGATTCTGTGAAAGGACTCCTAAAGTGGAAAAATGAGTTAATGACCTTCTCCAAAATGTAAAAACTGCTCTTAATATTTCTTCATTAAGAAATCAATAAATAAATAAAATCTGTCACACAGTACTTGCACCTAGTGCAGTATACCAAAATAAGCCAAGATTTTATCTAAAAATGCAACAAAATATAGAAATCAGGAGAAATATATGCAAAACCAACATTCAAATGTCCAAACCATTTTTTTCATGACTCCTTTATTAGTCATTGGCTTATTCCATAATGTCTCAGGGTCCTTGTCCATTTTTTATAGTGCTGACTAATATAATTGAATACACTTACTAGCTGTAGCTGTAAACAATATTTCATTCACACTGAAGGCACTTGACATTATCCCAACCTTACCTTAATGTGTGTGCCAATGTAATTTACATTTGCTCTACAATGTCTTTTATGCTGCTGTAGTGGCATTAAATAATCTAGCAGATATGAAAATCTGATTCTGTTTACTCTCAGCTATGTTGTAGGAAAGAATACTGAAGGTAAGTAGTGTAATTCTAAAATTTCATATGTTTTTATCAGTCTTAAATATCTCCATGAAAATCAAGAAGGATGTCTAATTTATTCTTTAAATTCGACATTAACCATTATTGGTTGTTTCTGCCTCTTCCCTCCCAGGGGGCTCAATGACATCCAGTTTTGCTGGACTGTTTCTCCACAGGGCTGGCAGGTGGAGTGGGCTGTCTCAGCAGTCAGACAAGTGTAAGCAGGTTGTTCATCTTGCTTTCTCTTCAACTCTCTCACTTCTTATGCACTGGCAAAGAGTTTCAGAACTGTACCTTCAAGAGTTGGGCAAAGCATGCATCCAGACAATGTCATCATGCCCTTTATTTTATTATCTGTTCTCTGCCTGAGAATTACTAGCACTTGATTTGCCTCTCAAAGGTCAGTTGATTCATGTAAGACTTCTTGCAAACTACACTCTTAACACTGATGAATTTGAGAGTGCTTCTGACTTTACAGACTCATGCAGAACTCCCTGTTATATTCTAAATATTTAAGGGGAAAAAATAAAAAAGAAAAAGACCTGAGATGCATGCCCCTGGTCTCCATATCTTGTAGAAAGAGTCAGTCATAGTAGCCCTCCTACTATTTGCTTTTACCATGGTATGGAAAACTGAGCATTCAGGCTGTATGTTAAATGCAGATCACTCAAATACAAAATCCCTATAAAATAAGTGAAAGAAAAAGATGGATTTCAGCATGTAAGTAAAACATAATTACCATTTAATTTTCTTCCTGATTCTGAACAAATAATATTTGCCTTGATTGACATGGAGAGTCCCTTTCCTAGTGAAAATATTTTAAATCTCAGTGTTTCTGAAATGTAAGCTTAAAAACCATTTTGCATGCTCTTGTTTTCCATCTCTGTCGATCTAATGCAAGATATTATTTCTTCTCACAACTTTGTCTTAATTTCTGGATATTTATTGTACTCTGGTGAAAGCAAATAAACGTTTGTCTTAGAACTACATGGCCAGAATAAAAGATAACATTGCCACTTTTGAATATAAACACATTTTTTTTGAAAAGTCAGTGAAATCCTCCTCCCTGAAATGAATGGCAATTTCATTTGGCAGTGACTGTGATTTTTCAATGTTTACTGCTGATTTTCCATATTTATAGCATTTTGTTGTCAGCATAGAATCTTCTCGTAGGGGAAATCTTTTATTTATTTCTTTGGCAAATATACACTATATACACAGTAATATATCTAGAAATTCAGATGAGCTCAAGGAACAGTCATCTGTAGCTATCCTGGACAAAAACAGCAGCAAATGTAAACCACTTAGGATTTTTTTTTTCAAATTACTGTACACTAATGACTGAGATTTTCTTGCCTCTGTGTGTGTGATGTATTTCTAAAAATATATAAGCTGCCTTTTAATTTGGCTACTTTTTTTTTTTTAATTTGGCTACTTATTTTTCCATATAAGATTTGGCAGAAATTTGATAAGTTTGATCTTATAAATGAAAACTTTAAAAATCTGTCTGTCTGTTGTAACAGTGTTTTGACAACATTTTATTTAACATCAGTCAAAAAAAATTGTATCCAAGAAATAAGTCTATTTTCCCCCCACATGCACACTATCATTAATGGTAATTATCTTGATTAATGGAGGACAAGAAAGAGGAATAAGAATTGAAATGAGAATTTAAATTGAAGAAGCCTCAGGCTCTCACAGAAGAAATGCAGAACTTAATAAGCTAGCAGAAAAGATTTGTGGTGAAATGTAAAGAATCAAATTAAGAATATAATTTTTTTTCTTTGAGGTAGTTAGAAGCTTATAAACTGAAAAGAAACTCATCCTAAATAATGTGAAATTCCCAGATTCTCAAATTATGCATGCTTGGATTTCCCAAAGTTGTCCTTTCATTCTTAATGTCTTTGTATACATTCTGTTGATCAGAAGCAAAGGAATACAGGAAAACAAACAAATTAGAATATTTTTCTGACTGTCTACAAATAAATAGAAGTGAAAGTACAGATAGTTTTATTTCAAATGAAGCCAAGAAGTAACATTATTGGAATTTTTTACAAGGTAACAAGTTCAGTAAGCTGACTCAATAAGCTACCTGAAAAACACCACTTTAAACACTGACTATTGGAAGACAAAGAGAAATCTGGAGATCAACAGGACTCTGTAAGTAAAAATTAAATGACATATTTAGTGCCAAGAGTAGTAAAAGTTGTATTTCTGCCTCAAGGTGGTTAGAGCTACTGCCATAGTACAAATACATCTCTAGTAGTTTAAAAAAGAAAAGGAAAAAGTTTAAAATATTATTTTCTTTTATTCTTTTCCCAGTGTTTCATAGCAGGGCCACTAATCACACCCAGAGAAAAAAAGGAGCTAAAGATATTCCTGGTAGAGCTTTAAAAAATTCTCATCCTCCCAGCTCTGAATGCTCTTGATTCTGGTCACACACAGGAAGTGAAGGGTTCAGATGAGTTGCCTCTCCATTGCCTCTGGCTTGCACTGCTCACTCTGTTGTTTACTTGCTGGTCTGTTGCTGTGTACAAGCCTAGGGTTCATTGTCATTTATTTCCTTTACCTAGGGGACAAAAATTGGAGAGAAGAGAATTCCTCTTTGTGACAAACCAGTGTTTGAGGGAGAGTGTAATTAAAAAAAACAACCCACCAACAACAAAAAGACAACCTGACAGCAATCCTGAAACATTGGTAGGTATTTCTGTAACACTGCCACAAACAGCCAAAACAGGCTGTGCTAAAGGAAGCATGGATTCACTTCTCGTAACTGCAAGTCCCACTGGTTTATTACGAGACAAACACAACCAACTGAATGAAAGAATTGAGATGTTATGCCTTGAATTCACCCTGTCAGCTCAATTTTTCTATTGTTCTCCCTTTTATAGGAAAGAGAATAAATTATTCAATTTTCAGGTTTTATGAACCTGTTTTAAGATGTTAGTCTTTTCTTTTGGTTTCAGTTCAGATTGCACACATGCACACACACACATGCAAGACATTATGCTGAATCCAGTTTGAAAGTGATTTTTTAGGCTTTAGAGTCTTTAGACTTCTGCTGACCTTGCTGTCATGGTAGCTCTAAACTGGGCATACTATGCTTATCAGAGAGGGCCAGGGAGCAAATGTGAGGATTATATCCTCTTGCCCCTGGGTCTACTTTGTAATTTTCCTACAGCTTTTCTCTTCACAAAAGCCTGCAAACAGTCTTGAAGATACAATTTGTTCCATTAAGCTCTCACCTAGAGCATAGTGGATGTGACTGCATCCTCCATTGCTCTTCTAGCAGCCTGAGCACCTCGAAGCACCTCCAAGAGCCCTTTAGCAGCAGCACATGCAGTGCACAGCCTGCTGTAAAATTTCTACTAGTGAGATCCAAGGCAAGCTTGTGATGCTCTGAAATACTTAGAACTGAAGGGAAAAAAAAGTGAGAAAGTAAGAGAAAAATAAAGATGTTGAGAAGTAACAGTCTGAAGGTTATAATATACATTTTCAAAGAACTTTAAGTACATTCAAAATATGTGCTCTAGAGTTGAGTGTAGGGGTATTAGAATTTTCTTGCTTTCTATTTAGTATATTTAACTGAGCTTGTTCCACTGCTTTAAATTGTAGCATGAACACAGCCATGTTTTTCCATGGTAAGATATTGGGCTACTATCCAAAGGGCAGATGTATTCATTTAAAATTAAAATTAAAAATTAAGTGGCAGAACTGATAAACAGTGGTTGGAATTTCCACATTTCTTCTAAATCAAATGGCAGAAGTGTCCCACCAGCTTTGTTTTAAATTTTAAGAAGCAGCTACTGCAGCCTTAAAGTGTCAGGTTTCTCAGCTTGCACACGCTGATGATCAGGTCCATTTCAAGGCACCTGGTTTTACTTTCTGCTATGTGCTTTTGGCTGGGCAGGCACTGCATTTCCCAAGATGTGGTCTTCACTCTCGTTCTGCCAGGAAAGAAGTCTGTAACCAAGTTATATCAAACACAAATTAATATGAGAGGGAGACAGCTGTCCTTGTAAGCTGCACTGAGAAGAATTTAGGCTGTGAAATCAGTACTGTGACTAACAGAAATTTTCATCTAAAAGTATGTTCTCTAATCTAACATTAAATCTAAAATACACTCTTTTCTCCAAGAATGAGTTTCATATAAGTGAGATTAAAGAACCGCTTCAAAGTACTGGTCTTAAGAACAGAAGAAAACAAAAGAAAATAAAAGGAAATCAAAAGCATGAAAGGAGACCCCACAGTGGAAATGTTTTTAATAATCACAGCTACCAAGGAGAAAAAGCCTCAAGCGGGAGAAAATTGGCTTCAGTGTGATCTGAATTTGGAAGGAGTGAGGTTGTACAGTTCAAGACTTACAGACACCAAGCTGGGCACAAGAAATTCTGACAGGTCCCCATGGTCTGGAGTTGCTTTGCATTTTCCTCTGGAAGTCATGGGGTGTCCTGGAAAGTCTGAAGCAGGATACATGTCAGGCTCTGATTCTGGGCACAGCTTCATTTAGCCAAGGCTGATTTCTTTCTATTAGATTGACAATGTAAATGAAGCAGAGCACTTGTCTTGGCACCATATTATTAACCTTGAATGCTTTTATTGCCTCACAGTCTTCTTGGTGCCATTCTACCACAGTTACATATTAGTAGAAAATTCCTTGTTGTTTTCTTCTTGACAAGCTCATCTGATACATCTTCTTTGCTGGATTTTGTAGTTTTAGATTTGCAATCCTTCATGCTTAACTTTGGCCCCCATAATTATTCACTACAAAGTAAACATTAAGAGTTTACTCTCAAAATAACTTAAATTAAATTCAGTAACTTAGCATTGTGCCTAGTAAATATAAATTTATTTCTGAGTGTGTTTAGCAAAAGAAATAGGGGAGATTCTCATCCCTCTCAGGTGCATTGCTCTCAGTGTTCTCTGATAAGGTTTCAACAACAGCAAAATCACAATCTTACTGACATAAAATGAAAACCATTTTCTCTAGTATTGCCATAATTTTTAGCAATGAGATCACTTCACAACAGGTTTTATCAGGATTATAAACTGTATGCCAATGGCACAGGTGGCAGAAAAGGATACAATCATCATAAGAAACTCAAAGAATTACCAAAGTTTATTTCAAATTTTTGCTAGTGTGTAAGTATGTAATAATTTGTGCCTCATAAGTAGCACAAGGCTTTCTTTAGTGCAAAGCCACTTTAGCTTCTTCTCTTAAAGGAACTGAAATGTTTCATCTTTTACCTGTCAAAAGATAAAATGAGTCGTCCATTTGTTCCATAATTTACTTGAAGACAGCAAACTCAGCTTAGCTTTAAGACCTAAAACATTTTATATGCACTGAGGACAATGTGTGTGCCTGACCATATGCTAAGAAATGTGCAAGGATTGAAGAAAGACCATCCCCCTGTCAGGAAATTACTGTCTTCAAACAGCAGTGGGATAGGAGATGTGTAGTGTTAATGACTTGGAAAAATGTTGCATCAAAAACACATCCCTGTCTGTCTTCTTCCTTTTTTGAGGCTCTTAAAACAACATTTTTTTTCAGCATTGTGTGAAAACTCAAACATAAGATTGTATGTAAGTATCAGCAGCTGTCAGAGAAATTTGCTTATTTTTGTTTGTCCAGAATTAATTTTGTCTGGCAAAGTTTGCTGGAAGTAGAGACAAAGATGTCACAACAAGTTCTTTGTGGAAATAAAAACTTGTTTTTCTTTAAACACATCTTTGGGGAGCTGGCAGGCTTCTGCAAATTGTAGTAACTTCTATCCTTCAACAAAGGAGCATTATTCACCCAGAAGCTCTGGATTCTCTGGACAAAATCAGTCCTAGGGAATCCTACGCCTATCTGACTTCTCCACTGCAAATGCTTTGGGGTAAAATCTTTCCTTTTGTAATATGTACAGTCTTCAAAAAGTGGTAGAAAAAAACCCATGCAGTGCAATAGCCAGAAATGAAGCTGCTGTGACTAGAGTATTTTCATCATATTTCTAATTTGAAAGCCTATTATCCTTTCCTGTTGAGGTCTATTTTCATTGATTTCTGTTTGTATCCAGACCCTCATCCCTTCAAAAGCAATGAGTCTTCTCTGTCTCTCACAAAACTGCTGCAGAAAATCTTTTGCCTTTCATTATCCTTTAGCAGTATTTCTGTCTGTCAGGTTTCTAAATGTAATCACCAAACCTTTGGGAACAAAGACATGAAATAAATTTCCTGTTATCTGTCTAATGCAGGGCTTACTCCTAAAAGCAGAATTTTTGAAATGCAGGAACCTGATGAGTATATTTTCGGCATGCTTTAAAGATTTCAAAGGATACAATATCATAAAATGCAGAGATTATGAAAATCTGTATTGTAAAAGCCAAAACGTTCACAATAAATAGAAGTTTTTTTGTTGAATCTGTTAAGGAATGTAGTTCAGAAAAGTTTATTCACATAAAATGTTGTTTAAAAAACAGTAGTTATATAGTTTACTTTTCATTAAAAAAAAAAAAAAAAAAGAAAGAGAAGTGAAGAGAGCCTCCTTTGGATTTTTAGGCCAGATCTGAAACACTTGCAATGTAAAGCTTTGGATTGGATCTCCAGAAAGAAATATTTCTCCAATGTCTGTGTAGAAATGTGGTCTTTTTCATGTGGCTTGATTGTGTAGTCACACTGCTGACTGTAATAAAGGAAATAAATTCCTTATTTTTCTTACAGGCTGAGTGACCCTGCACATGAATGAGCATATTCATGTGTTTAACTGTGAGAGTAATGGAGTTTCCAAAGCTCTAGAACTGATAAATAAAAAAGAGAGGGTTCAGAATTTATTGATAAAAAACATAGATAGAAAATTTGAGTGAATTCAGATGACACGGAATTAATGGAAGAAGGCAGAGAGACAGATCTAATGTCTTTTCCTTGTGTCAAATATAAGAAATGAACTGTATTTCACTTTGATGAAAAGTGGCCATGACTTTTAGCATTTCATTTTCTGAGCTAGGGAATTGATGAAAATTTATATTGCGCCACGTAAATAGATATTTCTTATCCTTCACTGTCTGAAACCCCTACAGAAGAATAAAGCTGAGTTGTCCCCTGTGTTAAATATGCTCCTGCAAAGGTGAGAGACACTAAAGATTCTGCTATTTTATTCCAAAGACTCAGGAAAGGAAGTCTGGATATGTCAGAGATTTAAAGAGACTCTTATTTCAAGTGTAGTGCTTATCTGAGACACTCTGGAATCCAGCCTCTAAAAGAAATGAGATTTAGTAGAGTTTGTTTGTCTACAGATGAATGTAGGTCCAGCCTGAGTTATCCGCTGTGCTCTTCAAACAAATTATTCATTTTCCTGAATATAAAGATCCAGATCTTCTCCTTAAACAAAAAAAAAAAAAACCCAAAAAACCCCCATGCAAAAAAACCACACACAACAAAAACTAAAAGCAAGCCCAAAAAGCCCCCCACAAAAAAGCAAACAAAAAACCCAAACAAAACATGTAAAGGTTAGATGTTGGGTTTGGTTTTTATTCTTTCTTAATTGTGTTATATCCTTTGTTAGTTTTTCTGTGGCACAACTGGATGCTAAAAGACCTGTTATAAACATACAAATGTCACAAAAAAGTGACAGATTCATATTTTTGAGGATATCATTATAGTAGGAACCACTTGAATAGCATTTGAGCACAACAGGGACTGGCATGATTTCCAGAAATAAGAGATATAACCAGCAGCACAGACATAAATTAGGGAATAATCAGGCAGACAGCATTCCTACAGAAATGAACCAGAAGGACATATCCACCAGGCTCTGATGTAGAAAGCTTCAATGATAAAAAAGGATAAGGGCTGTACCAGCAGGTTAGAATTGTATGGGAAATGATGGGTGTTTTAGATGAGGTGTGGTAAAGTAGCTGATCTCTCAGACTCCCACTTCACTTTATTACTATTATGCAGAAGAATGCACTGTCTAGGTCATTTATGAGGAGTACTGCCCGTTCTTGCAATGACTTTTCCCGTGAGTTATTTCTGCTCTGCTCATCCTGGCTCTCCACAGAATGACAACTATGCATGGTATAAAAAAGGTCATGAGGAGTACTGCAGGTTCATTTATTCCTGGGTATAATTTACCCCTCTCTCTTTATTTTGTTTTTATTTGCCTTTATATAAACTATGATAAATGTATCTCATGACGCAAACCAACTTTGTATAGGCACTGTTACTTTGTAATATGAAGTTTTACATTTTATGATGCTGAGAAAGAGATTCCTAGAATCATGTAACTTGCTTCTACTCACATTTTCAAAATTTATACCATGAATTTTTATGAAGGCAAATAAATTACCCTAAGACACCCCAAAGAGTGCAATAGCTTTTAAATTGGTGTGGAACTTCTTGTAAGTCTCTGTTAGGATGTGACCTATGATAGTCTCCTGTAAAGAGACTGTAAAGCATTAAAAAAAGTTATATATTCTTCCTTCATGTCTTCTGATGTATTTCTACACAAAGTACAAATTGCTGGAATTTTACTAGAATTCCAACAAACCAGACTTAAAGGAAACTTGCATGTGTTCACTAAGTAATCTGAATATGCATAGGTTCACAGACCATCCATTTCAATTATGTTATTTTATGTGAAAATATTTTTATCATAATTCATAGAACACAACACAAAGAAGAGTAAGAGCTTTCATAAAAATACTATTTTTATTTTCCATTTCTCCTTGTGAAATTTTATGAAAAGTATTCTGATAGGAATGAGTTTTATAGCACATGGATTGCTCTGGAAAATGAAAAATTCAGAAAAGTATTTCAATTCTTGCTTCAGCTCTACTCATGGAATCAATCTTAGGATACAGGAGAAATTTCTGATTGGAAAATAAGGTTGAAGGAAGGAGATAAGATGAACAATAATATCATCCAAAAAGCAGGAAAGATGAGAAATGGAAGAAGTATGTTATTGTTTATGAATTTACTGCTGGGTCTGAGGAGTGGTGCATCAAGTCATATCTCTCCAGAAATGAGATTGTTGTTTCATGTTTCACTAGGTCGAATAAGAACCGCAAAACTGTTCAGAAGTTCCAAGAAGAAATAAAGCTTATCTGTGAGGCAATAATTTTGTCAGAAAAGAAATTTGCCTTTGTCAGAAAAGAAATTTGCCTTCTGGAAAACACCTGAGTGAACAAGAGGAAGGAAAGCATTAGAAGTACTTTGCTCTTACATACTCCTACATCATCTAAAGAGCTGTCATTTGCTCACTCTGCATTGTTTTATGGCCATTGCAGCGCAAACGTGTTTCCTCTGGCTCTCATGGCTGGGTGAGATCGTGTTGCAAAGTTCACACTTTCCCATGAGCAGGCACTACACTTAGAGGTCAGTGGATGTTCCCTGCTCTGTGGACCAAGAGGCTTCTTGGCACCTGTCCTGCTGCTTTCCCATTTTATGCCATATTTTCGTAATTCAGGGTGTTTTTGCTGCATAAGTTTCAGTGGGAATTGCATTCATGTTCTACTGCAGTATGGGGTTTTTTTTCTCAGTTATTTGTCGAGTTTGGTTTTCTTAAATATGTGTTATTGGTTGGAACAGTTAGCCATCTGTTTTTCTTTCACTCTTTTACATGAATACTAGGTTTCAGCAGTTCCACCATTTAGAAGAGCAATTAATCACTTCAGTAGTGATTGTAGTCTCTCATTTTGAGAAGTTTTTTGTTTCGTTTCCACATGATGGAATTTAAAAAATGACTAATATCAAAATGGGAAAGGTTTTTTCTTTGCAACACTGTTGCTTAGCATTGTTGAGACAGCAATAAAATGTCTATAGTGTAGATAATAAAATTTTCATTGTGAGCAGTTTTCCAGTTGTCCAGGTACCGCTGATTCATGTCCTGTTCTTCTCAACAAACTTGATGAGGGACAATGTTTTCTCTCTGCATATTAGGATAGGAAAATACCAAGGAAAGTCTTACTCTGAAGATTTTGCAAGAAGATAATCTGCTAGCAATGACCTGAAAAGTGACAGGTCATGAGGAATGACTGTGAAAAAAATCAGCATTTTTTCCATCTTATTCTTCAATAAAAGTAATAAACAGAGAGCTAGCAGAATTAAAACCATCAAAATTTGCTATAGAAAGGGAAAAATGGTGGGAAATAAAAGAATAAATTAGATAAAACAAATGCTTGTAAGCTTAAAGAATTGGATAAAGTGATCTCAAAGAACTGAGAAACATAATGTTGCAGGGGATAAAATAATGTCTGTTTTAAAAAGGAAATAAAAAAGAAACAGAAGATGTTATGTATTGTGCTACACTAAAAATAATCCAGTGAACTATTTGTAAAGATACAGAAGGAAAAAAATAAAAAGTACTATCAAAAGGCATGCATTTAACAGAACTCTCCTAATAACTTTGAGTCAATCAAATCCCCTCCTGTGACAGGGCAAAAGGCCTGAGGAAGCTGTAGGTATGCATACCCAGACTCTGATCAAGCCTTTAAAACATAATCAAGTCTTCTCTGACAGTGTTTTATAAGCAAGTTTTCAGATATCAAAAGGTAGAAATACTCAGATCTAGGAAAACTCAGATCTAGGAAGTGCTGCAATCCCACAAATGGACAGGATCAGGTGGATATGTATGAACCAAAGGAATTATTATGTACAGGCTTCTGCTTTTAAGCAGGAGCAGTCAACTGCACAAAGACACAGCTGGTGAACAATTGTTTCGTGGAAGAGGAGTGGGACATGTTAGAGTCTTGCAAGCTGAAGGTGCATCAGTGTCATCCTCTCCTTCCAAGATCATACTGCCAAGAAGAAGACAACTTCTCCTCTAAAGCAAATTACACCAAGAAGATGATGTGTTATATCCAGCTGTGAATATCACACTGCAAGCAACAGGTAACAAAGACATTTCAAAGTGACAGCAAAAAGAATAATTACAACTCCATAAGAAGGGTCCACAAAAGAAGGCTAAAACACAACTGAGATTCTAGTTCAGCACTGAGAAACTGAAGGACATCCCATGTATGTTAAAAAGTCTCCCCCATGTCCAAATGGAAAAGGCAAGACACAATGGACTTAAATTTAGAGAAGAGATATTTAACTTAGACACTGAGAAAAGGTTCATAACTTAAAATGTCCTACTTTTACATGTACATATATGAGGTGGACATATTTAATAGTTTACAAAACAAAGTAGTTCTACACTACAGATTATTTTCATAACCCTGTTTTCTTTCTCCAATGCAAAACCAATTTAGGCTACACAGCCTAAACTTGCAGATAATACAGAACAATGAGTTTAACACTTGTGAGGTGATTTTGAAACAAAAGACAAAGCTCTCTTTCCTCCCACCAGCTATAAACCGTTTTGAAGCAGTGGGTACACTGCTCAGCTGCTTGACAGTGCAGACTGCTCAGGCCAGTGAGCTCTAGTTAAGATATTTTTCAGTCTGATTGCCTCGTTTGGAGAATTTGTATGGAAGGACCTCATTAATTCCAGTTTCTTTGAACCAAGCTCTTTATAACATTCTGGAAGTGTTAGCTCACTGTGACAATCTCTGGGAACATCCTGACCAGCTTTTGCTCTAATGCACAATCCTGAGAATCATTATCTGAGCACGAGTGAAGAGGTGTGCTATACAGAGCGTCAGGTACAGACAGAAGAAAATGCACAGCTGAAGGAATCCTCTGCACCGAGATGTTGGTGCAAGTGCACTCCTAGAGGTGACTGTTCCCAGAGGATAACCATCTCCTCCCACACCCATGCATCATCTAATCAGTGCTGGCTAATTGGAGCCTCTCCATAATCTCATGAGTGCTTTTTTCTGCCTGATGGCAAACATCTTAACCAGCTTTCGAGCCTTGAAGTGTCTTATATTTAACTGAATCCTATACTAAAATATAAATGCTTGAATTTGCTGGGGCAGTAAGTCAAAAGCAAAACCTTTCTTTCCTTCTTCCAAACTTGCACGATGCTGATCTCAGGTACAGCCAAGTACTTGTTCAGAAGTGTTCTTCCTACAACTCAATAGGTTTACAGCAATTGAGAAGTTTACTCCTAAGGAAGGTTAATCAGACACAGCAAATTCCCATCCCAGCAAAATGAGATGTTAAAACACCTTAGGGTCCAGTACCTCCAATATTAATTTCCTTTCTAAACTGCATTTTCATAATAGGGATTTTAGGTTTCTCCCCTCACAAGTTAGAGGTCATTGATGTTGGTTTCTGTTAGGCCTTTCCAAAACCAGAGGAAAGTTTTGCTTTTTTATCTTTCTGGAGATTTTGATCATTATATTTTCCAAAAAGGTAGAAAATGAATGTTTAAATTAAAGATGATGCCAGCAGCAATACAATAGGCAGAAACTGGCTGTGACCGAATTTAGGTTAGAGATTGGAAAGTACTTTCCAATCACCACACAGTGAGGTCCTGAAACACTTTCCCAGTAGGAGGAAACACATTTCCTCCTTATTCTTAAAAGAAGTGCCAATAAGTTGGTGAATCTTATTATACAACAAAATTACACTTTCATAGGATTTTTTGTATGCTTTTTCTTATTCTGATTTTCCCAAAACATTTACTCAGGAGGGATCAGAATCAGGGTTAAGCAAGGTATGAGATACACAGGAGTCTGCAGATAAAAATGTCACTGTACACTCTCTGTCATCATTGCCACTCCAATTCCTGTGGCTCAGTGATTTTTAGGATACCACTCACAGGCAAATCTTTTTCTAAGAACTTCTGTGTGTGCCCCAGAGGGAGTGATAGGCTCTGCTAATCAAGAACATTATTATGGAGTTTGTAACTTTCAGGTTTTTGAAATAAATTTATTTCAAAATCCCACATGGCCCTCACTCTTAGTTTATTAACAATACCATATCATTCTAAACCATGAAAATGAATTTTATAATTATTGGACTGAATTAGCTGGGTTTCAGATTGTTTTTGAAATATATTTATACTGCATAATGTAGTGAACACGGATATTAAAGCTGATATAAGGCTGAATCACCGGAAAAATGAGAGTATGCTCCAACAAGCCAATGGATCTCCTCCAGATACATTTAGAAATGCATTCTCTCAAGCTCAATTATCTGATTTAAGAGTAATTATACAGAGGAAAACGATTGTTATTTAATTTTTTCACCAGCTTAATACATTTTCATACTTTCAAACTATATGAGTGTTAATCTTAACAGCAAAAACCTTAGGCAATTCTTACATTATTTTTAAGAGCAATAATATTGTACATATTAGTGCTTTAAATCAGCCATTTACTTAATTTGTACTACTGTTTAAATTTCTTTTATACCTTACTTCTTTGTATTACTATGATGTACATTTCCATGCTGATCAAAATTTATGCATTTGAGGGGAAATACCTATCTTAGGAAAAGAAACAAACTTTGGTTTTGATTCTTAGGGTTCTTCAAGTAGTAAATGCTAGGCAGAGCTAGGTAATGTTACAGAGATACATAAAAAACATTTCATTTTCAGAACCAAAACTAAGAATTTCAGTAGACTGTTAAATTTTCCTCTAATTCAAAATGCAAGAAAGATGACATTGGTAGAATAAGATAAATAAAGATCCTATATTACTTACTTAAAAAAAATCACTAAATACTGAGTTTTAGATGAAAAATCACAAAGTAAATCCCAATATTGTGATTTACAACCAACATTCAACTGTGAAGCAAAATAAGTCAGTAAACAGCAAGTCTGCTACAGTTCTGACCCTTTAAATCTCTGGGTTATTCTAGGCTGACATAGCATGGTGATAAGAAAGAGGTAAGCAATTGCAACTTATTTTCATCCACAGCAAGTGATTCAGAGAGTGACTGCATACTGATTGTGCAGGTTGTTGAATTTGAAACTCTTATTTTCTTGGTGAAGAGGCAAGGCATATGGACACTGCTTGAAATTTCTGTTACTGAATAAATAACGCTTCAGAATAAAAACCTGGTTTTCTATGAACCTGTTATTATCCTCAGGTGGTAAGAAGAGTTGCCAAGAGAATTACAAGTAGTTCAGTCATCAGATTAAGAGAAAATAGAAGAAATTAAATGAAGCATATTTCCTTACACACTCTGAAATTTTGATAGAGATAGGTAATGGAATGAACAAAAATTTCCACTTTTCAGAAGCATCAAATGTACTCTAACACAACAAGGTTCTGAGTTCCAAATTTGTCTTCAAAAAACAAAAAACAAGAGCATAACTTACTAGCATCTCTATCCTGGTACATAGCTTATGTCACAATGAAATAAAAATGTTTACATATTTATCTAGAACATATTTTTGACTGTTTATCCCACAATAAATACTAGCAAGATCTTGCAAAAATAAATCAGGTGGGAACAGTATTAACTGAGAGAACATGTTGCAGATATGTTTTATAAAATACATTCCATCTATTTTATATTTGGTCTGATTTTTATCTGTTTTCAATAAGAGCATGAATCCCATGAGAGAGAGTATAGATGGTGTAAAAAATAAGTCAATGATATATAAAAAAGCAACAAAGTAGGCTGGGCTAAAATTTGAAATGTTACCAATGGATCATGCAGATGGAGGGGAAGTCACACTCTGCAATGCGCAAGAAGCAAATATCAAAATGTTGATAATTTGCAACCTAAACATATTTTGTTGCAGGCAGTTTTGTCTGCAACTTTTAATGTTTTGAGTCTTTGAGGAAGGAGGGAAGGTTGAAGGGCTTTCTAGAAATTTCCCAGAGTTTGTTTCTTTGAGGGATTTGGGTTTTGTTTTTCTTAAGGAGATCAAAAGCCAGTGGCTTTCAGTTACTGTTACCTCATGCATCCATTTTGCCTCACACTCTGATGTTGCCTCTAGCATTTCCTTTCACAGACTGCAATGCCATTTTTCTCTTGGAACTATAATTGTCACCTCATTTTTTCAAGTGAGCTTCAGATCATTGAAGCTCTCTGTGGTCTTGTTTCTTTTCAAAAATAATGGGTTCTTCTGTTCTGTCTAATTTCATGGCAGGGAAAAAGTGTTCTTTGAGAAGAAATTAATATTTGTATATTTGCAACATTACATCAATTGCTTTTATTCTCAGTTTCAAAATCTCAAAATCTTTCCCCTGAAAATCCTTTACGTTATTTAACATTTTGTTAATCATGTTAACATATTTACCAGAAATTATATTCATCAGAAATTTCAGAACAGAGTACACGAAATCACCAACCTTTATGGATTCAAATGGATTCATAAGAAGTTATACTTCACCACAATGGTATTTAGAGGATGTTAATTAATTATGAACCATCCTATGGCAGTATTCACAAATAAAACCCAAAAGAGCTGAATGAATCCAGCTTTCAAAAAAATTTTTTGGGGTCTTCCTTGCCTCCCAGATGTTACAATGAGTGTGTATCAATTCCCCAAGCTGTACGTTCCTACTTCAAGGGCTTCAAGAAGTAATTAAACTCTCCCCTGGTAATCTTGATTATTATCTGGAGGTGTTCATCTGGGAAAATTTCTGATTTTCATTGGTCCTGTTTGGTTTTACAGAATTGAGTCAAATCAAGAATGTTTCTTTTCATTAATTTAGAAATAAGTATGCAGCATTTAAATTGGTTTTGGATGAAAATATTTTGAACAAATTGTGTTTCCCTGCTAGTGATTTTAAGACTAATGATGCTTGAAATCTTTTTTTGGCAGCTACAGTGCTGAGAAACAAAGTATTTATTGCAGATCACCATTGATACTGTTCTTTCATAATAATTAGTTATATTATTTTCCAATAAATCTTTTGGCACATAATTATTGCTTCTGATTACTTGTGTATGTTCTTTTAATTTTCATGCTAAAGTAAACACAGAAATAAATTTTAAACTCAAGGAATTTAAAACATCACTTTTGGAAGGAATCAATGCACAGGTGAAAGAATCCTTATAAATTAGAGAAAAATTTTCATTTTTAATGATAGATAGATATCTCTGAAAGAGGAGAACTCTCTGCTCAGCTTTTTTTCTTTCTTTTTAAAGAGCATGTTGGACTTAAAAATTATTGAGAGATCTGTGTCTTTCCTAGACCTGATGAAATGAACATTGGAGGAGCAGAAATCTACTTTTATGAGACTTTTATTTCCAATCAATGTAACAGGATCACTAATCCTTGTCAAGCACTGCCACTTCTGCATGTAATCTTGAAAGATCTGCCTGGATATGACAGCAGCACAAATCTAAATGAAACCATTTGTTCAGACTTGAACCAGATCAGATTTGAAGAGAAATACAATATTGAAGCAAAACCTAATCCAGAACTAAACTGCGCATCTTTTTGTTTGTTTGCCATCTGCACTTCTCCAAAATCAATTTTTCTTTTTTTCTCCCAGGAGCAACCAACTTGCGAAGTGTGTCACAGGTGCATGGATATCACACTGCCATCTTATCTACTCTGCTGGATTATCTTTCCTCCCCTCACATATCTAACCAATATCCCTGCAAGTTGGGAGAATTGGATAATAGTCTCCAGGATGGTGGTTGTGGAAGGGTTTTATAGACATTCTTTAATTTTAACCTAGCCTCTGTTGCTTCAATTCAAAGCCTAAAAATAAGTTGAAATAATACTTCAGTGCTTTAGCATTATTTTTAATTGCCATTTCCTCCTCTTACTCTATTTTCTCTTTTCTGGTTGGATTCAATATCTTTCCCCATTGAAATCAATGATAAAATTAAATTGATTTAATCTGTGCCAGCTTAAACTCGCAGTGAACTTAAATAAAATTTGGACTTCCCATCTACTCATCACACTTTTCAAATATATTGTTCTGAGAGGTTGTGGAGTCTCCCTCACTGGAGATACTCAAGAGCCATCTGGACACAATCCTGTGCCATGTGCTCTGGGATGGCCCTGCTTGGGCAGGGAGGTTGGACCAGATGACTCCACTGTGGTCCCTCCCAAGATGACAAAGCCTGTGATTCTGTGTTTCTGTGAAATGTACAGAGCATTCCACTTAGAACCCAAACTTATAAACATAAAATCAACTAGAGGTGCATATCTGACATACATTACAGCATCACATGTGTACTTTTCTGAGGAAGTAGAATGGCCATATTTCAGTTAAGAGAAGGCACAAGGTTTTGTTTCTGTGGCCCTGTTCCAGGACAGTACAACATTTACACTGTGCATACAATTCACAGTTCATCAGACCTCTTGGAAGGAAGAATTGTAATTTAATAACTCAACTGGTCAAAATCTGTGGAATAAAAATGGACAGAAATTTTACTATTAGTCCTAAAATATATAAAGAGCACTGCATATAAAAAACCACAGACAAACTCTATAAAATTCTAATGGATAGACACATAAAGCCACTGTATATTCCACCTAAGCCTCTGCATCAATGTAATTTACAAATAATTGATAATGGCATGTTAAATTATTGCAAGACTCCAACAAAATGTATAAAGTAAGAAAAAAAGGAAGAAGGAAACAAAAAAAAGCATGCTAGCTTAAATTGAAAGAACCAAATGATCTTATTAAATCTCTCTAACTACTGACACAAGCTGTTAAATGTCAAAGTCTTTCAACTTGGGTATCTGCTTCTCATTGTGATATTTGATGACTCCATTAAATTCCAGCTCCTTGCTGTTGGAAAACTACAATCCAGTAAAGAAATCAGTCAAGTCTCGAAAACCAAGATTTGAGCCTTGTAGAAGATTAAACAGAACAGAAAAACTGCCAGAATGAGGTTGCTCCTAAAAAGAAACTAACTCCTGCTTTCCAAGATGATGTGAAAACACATTTTGGGCACCAATGTTTTTAGTTTAGAATAATATCTGCTGTCATTCCTGCTAAGATCACTTGGACACCCTAAGTGTATCAACTAATAGGACACATGGTATTTCCATTAAAACACAATAGATGTATAACTTCAGTTTCTTCAACCTTTATGAAATTAGTTCTGTTCTGATGCCATTATTTATGTAGCTGTTCTTAGAATAAGCCAGTAAGATAGAAAATCATCCTAAATGTCACAGTTCCCATGTGCTACAAACTATATATGGGGTTGTACATGTATACATTGTGATGTCACACTTCCTTAATGGACTTTTAACTTTGGTTGTGGAACAAAATTTCAGCACCAGTATGAAGGACTACTGTGCCATCTAAGTCTGACACATATAACTATTATCACATTAAACTTCAAGTTACTTAGAGCTTTTCACTGGGAAATGGAAAAAGAATAAATCCCCAATTCACTATGATATAGATACTCCTTTGTTATCCATCCCCAGCTTTCTAGGGTTACCTTTCTCTGTGTTAAAAGCATCACTATTATCATTCTTTAATAACAGGAACTTTGTAATCTCTCTTTCATATACATTGGGCTGCAATTTTAGAATTTCAGGGGGTACTGGAATTGGGTAGTTACCCAGTGTTTTGTCAAGGGATGTCAAATTAGACCACAGTCTCCAGGAAGGATTCTAGGAAGAGTTACTGAAGGTTAAAATGACTGTATAAATAGATTATTAAATTTTTTTTTTTTTTTAGGAACAGGATGAATTCTTACAAGGAAAATAAATATTTCCTATAAGAAAAAGATTAGCAAGGTGTTTGTACATTAAATGCAAGACAAATTTGTTTGGGATATTTAGATTTACAGAGATTCATAGAAATACCCTGAAGACAGTATGGAGAAAATTCAAATCCTTGATAACAATCATTACTGAAGCGAAAAATTAATTGGTCTGTATTCTTCTGTAAAATATATTAAATATTCCAAATAATAATTACCATGGTTCCTAAAAAAATCACTGCCTACATGTCTGAAGCACTCCTTTGGATGTAATTTTCTAGGTAAGTTTTGTAATTAATAGGAAAATAAATCCAGAAGATCTTATTTAAAGAAATGAAATCAATATTCACTTCTTAAATAATATGAAAGCTTATTATCTTTTAGCCCTTATTAAAAGCATTTTATAACTTCTAAAATGATTGGTCAGAGTGGCTTGAAAGATGCACAAGAGGTAAAATTTACAGACTGCTACAAGCCATATACTGTTCCATAATCTTTAAAATTTATACTAATTTATTTTTTTTCATAATTACAGCCAGAGTAATCAAATGTAATTTTGTGAAAAGATAGATCAAAACCAAACCAGTGCTGAGGGCCTTGAAAAGACACAATTACTTTGAAACCAGAAGTAACTTCCTTGAAGAAAGACATCCACTGAAAGGACCAGAAGAGAGATGCATTTCTTCTGAAAGCATTATGAAAGTTCTGACATTAGCCATGGGGGCTCATCCACAGAAGTGAGGATCCTATTTGTCTGGGATAAGAAGGGCTGAATAGTCATATGTGCAAATGATTTACTGGCATACTTAGAGGCCTAGAAACTCCAATGACCTCCTTGATGAAAGTCACCGAGAGATTCAGCAGAATATTTCCATAGTGGATTAACTTGAATATATTAGAGATTTAAATTAGAGATACATTATGGATTTGTAATATCTCTGGAGTGTCCTTATGCTACATTATTAAGTTAACTTCATAATGAGTAACAGAATAATGATATGAAATCTCCTGGGGCACTGAGGAAGATCATGGGATACACCTGGATTCAATATAGACTGTTCTCAAAGAAGATTAAGTCAACTTTTCTCCATAACCGCCTGATTTTTATAAAATGTCCCTCAAAAAAAGGTTATAAAAAAAGTCTTAAAACTGTTACACAGAGGTAATTCCAAAGGAAGAAAAATGTCAGAATGAAATACCTTATTTTGCTTCTGGGAAGATTAATTCCGAAGATCAGACAATGGTAAAACAATATTAATTTAAGTTAATTTATTTTAAAAGGGAGTGTTTTGATTGAAAGCATTATATGTTGTTTTGATAACTATCAAAATTCTTTTGTCATTAGTTCAAGTAGTTTTTTCCAACCTTCTCTATCTGTCTTTAGTTACATATTTTAGTAAACAAACAGGTTTGGAGGGCATTAAGATTTTGATTTCTCTTCAGGATCTTATTTAGAAATCCTGCTTTCCTCTCCATCACAGATGGCAGGTCAGCTCCGTGCTATCCTCCTGTTGGGGTGGGGGAGAGGACTGGAAGACTGAAAAGGTGAAAACTCATGCAAGGCAAAACAAGGAATTTATTCATCACTTCCCATGTCCGGGTAGGTGTTCAGCCATGCCCAGGAAATCAGGGCTCCATCATATGTCACAGTGACTTTGGAGATTAAATGCCACCACTCCAAATGTCCCTCTCTTCCTTCTATTTCCCCCAGCTCTATGTGCAGAGCATGACATCATATGGTATGGACTGTCCCTTGGGTCAATTGCGGTCAGCTGTCCCAGCTGTGTCCCCTCCCATCTCCTTGTGCACCCTCAGTCTCCTTGTTGGTGGGGTGGGATGAGGAGCAGGAGAGGCCTTGACTCTGTCCTAGCACTGCTCAGAAGTACCAAAAGCATCCCTGTTTAAAGAGCGCTTTATCCAGCGCAAATCCAAAACACAGCCCCATACCAGCTGCTGTGAAGAAAATTAGCTCCAGCCTGGCCAAAACCAGCACAGTGGCTCACAGCAGCGTGCAGCTCAAAATCTGCCTTCGTGTTTGTGACCTTCACAAGGCTGCTGTTCCATGCTGAGCTCAGCCAGTACCAAGGTCTGCTCAGGTTCCTTTTCTTTCTCAGTTGTCCTGTGAAGTGTTTTAGTGCTGGTCCTGATCAGCTTGCTGGGACCTCACTGGATGAGGATGTTTCTGTTTTGGGCAGGTGGGGGTTTTATTTTTGTTGTGAGATAGGTTTTAAAAAAAGGAAAGAGAAAACAAAGCAAATTTAAACTTGAAAACACACAAGAAAAACTTTATTAATAAAGCTAAAAGAGGAAAATGACAATAATGAGAAAATTAGAACTAAATTTCAGATAATCTTTCTTTTTTTCACTGACAATGCAAAGATAAAACCTACGATTTGTAGTCAGTTTACTACTTTAAAAAAAAAACAGTCTTAACTTCAATTCACCTGGGGAGAAGAGCTTTTCTTGTTATGTTACGGAGACTTTTCTCACAAGAAAAACAGGTTTTCCTGTAGCTTTGTCACAAATGAAAACAACTGCCCAGGAAAAAAAAATATTTTTTGCAGTAAAGTTAGTCCAAAGCAGTTGAGTAGACAGGGCTCGCTGTGAGCCGTACGAAAGAGAAAAGCTGTAGCTGCTGGCACCGTTCTTTTGGCTGCTCCATGTGGATTTCCCAGCCACATGGTGGCTCCTTTGCTTCAAAGGTGCTTTTAGATTTAGAGTCCTNCACATGGTGGCTCCTTTGCTTCAAAGGTGCTTTTAGATTTAGAGTCCTTTCTGGCCTCGGGAAGCCTGGTGAGTTTCTGGGTTACTAGCAGTTCTCTCACCACCCCTCCGGGAAAGAAAATTTCAGCCAAGCCAGAGAAATCAAATCAGCCCAGGCCCAGACAGCCTTGGCCGAGCAGGGCCGACCTGGACCCCACCGGGCCCCGGCCCCGCCGCCTCCTTCCTAGGCCAGAAGTGAAGTGAGGTGCCCCTTCCTCCGTTTTTTAAATTTGTTTCAAGAATGTGTCTTTGCAAAAAAAACGCAGCAGCTTCATTGGTTGAATTGAACAGTGCCACCCCACGACAGGCAGGGTGTGCAGACTGCACAGCTGGTTTCAGCAACAACCTTCTCAAGGGTTGGAAGAGATGAAAAGAAAAGGTTAGCGTTTGTGACAAGAGGATTGGTTTTGACCATTTTGGTAACAGCTCATTTCAAAACTTCTCCCTCTTTCATGTGCATTTAACTCTTTCATTATAAAGTCATAGACTTTATTTGAAAAACCTCTCTTTGAATGGTTTCCATTGTTTTATGTTTTTCCTGATCTCAGAACAGGAGGTTTGTAGTTTACACTAGCAAATTAAAGGAGAAACCAAATAGAGTAAAAATACTTAGGAAGTAAGAGTTATGTTAGAAAGTAGAAGGGGAAAAGAACCTGAAGGACAAAAACCTCCTCACCTACACAAAACATGCAAAACAATAAAAAAGCTATATATAAATATATAACCTGAAAAAAATTTACTTAGGGAATATAAAATATTTCCTATGTAATAAAGTTAATGGATAACAGGTTATCAGAGTAATGAGTTACTTTTGCACACCCACACATCATTTACATTCAAATAATTACAAAAAATTTAATTTGCTTCCACTTACAGTGTATGGTACAGTTTTTTCAGTATTCTAGCGTGCTTACAGTTCATGAGTCACACAGACTAAAATATGATAAGAAGTGAGTCTAAAAGATTAAATTTGAGTAATTAAATTATTGCTATGTAATTATACCTCTGACCTTAAAAGTCTAGCAAATTTTTCATACCCTTCAACTTTTATGTTAAGACAGCATACTTGGATAAAATGCTACAAATTTTATATATATTGTTTTATATATATATTTTTATATTTTATATAAAATCTATATGCTAATCTGCATTTTAAGCATAGTGAATTTCCACTATGTTGCTGAAGATTAAGCTGGAAGGAAATGACACAAAATTGCCTGCATCTACTGAGCAGCAATTGCCTCTGAAGATATTGTTGAGAAATATTAGTGGTTTAGTCTAATAAGAGATTTTTAAAGATGAAAAAGTCACTTGCAGTTATACCGTTGTGTATTCTGTTTGCTTAGCTGTGCCGGGTTTGGGTAGCCAGGTTTGCTGAAAACTTAGGCTGCAGGCTGTGAACTTTCACCTAGATGTGATTTTCTCTGGAATGCAGTTTATTTTCTTAGTAATTTTCCTGCTAGCTGGTATAGTGCTGTGTTTTGAATTTAGTATGAGAATAATGTTGACAACACACCGATGTTTTAGCTGTTGCTATGTAATCCTTACTCTAAATCAAGGAGTTCTTAGTTTGCCATGCTCTGCTGACTGAGGTAGTGCACAAGAAGTACACACTAGCAGACAAGGAGGATACAGCCATCAGAATTGGCAATTTGACGAGGTAAGAACCACAAAGAGCCCACCTAAGTGCATACCTGGAGGAAGAATCTGATAAGGATTTATAAGACACCAGACCAGAAATTATCATTGGACCAAAATGTGAAAGGCACATGAAGAGCACTGGAAGAACGGGTGCATAGACTGTGAGGGTACAAAAATCTGGGGAATTCTTTGTTCTGGGTCCATCTCCAGAGGTGTCCAGCTCAAGCTGACCTGATACTGGACCTCCCTATTAAATTATTTACTTATTTATTTTTTATAAATCTACCACCTGAGACTCTACTATGGGAAACCTGGTATTCCTGAGAATCTCTGTAGTTACATCCCAAACAGAGGCATTCTCTGGATTCTCCAGCCAGAGACACACCCCTATCACCAGGCAGCAGCACCTAGTGCCTGGGATAGTTTGGGCTGACCACCATCCTAACTGTCCCATACATCCAGCCTGGGATCCTCATTCCACAGCCTCCTTTTGGCCACAGTCTTCTTTAGGCAGACAGGCTGCTCAACACCTGTTTGTCAGTTTCTCTGTTTTAGCTGTGACCCACATTCAGAGGCCATGTCTGCAAATACTGAGATGCCAAGGCTCTAGATACTTCCTCCATGAGGTTAGGCCAACTAGACCATGCCTTTTCTTGATCCCTACTGCGGTTCTGTAACACCAAAAAACCCCAACCCAAACTCACAAATAAAAAAACCTTCTCTTATTCCTAGTCATAATTTACCAGCCAGCTTCTGATACCAGACCCAGGTCAGTCCCAATTCCATTTGCTCTCAAATGAAGCTCTTACTCTATCACAGCCCCTCAAGAGCTGGCCTTCCTGACTCTTAGTGGGAAAGGTGCCTTGTGTCAGATAATCTGCCAAGTGTGATTTCAAGAGTCAGGGAGGCTGCACAGGAAGGAGCTCACATGTGCTGTGCTTGGGCTGCGCCAGTGCAGTCCGGGATGTTCTTTGCTGTCCTGCTGAGCTTCTAGCCTGACATACCTGGCTTTTGCTGTGCCTACACAGCACATCTGACCAGGTTTGTGACAGGATGAGATTCCCACATCTCTCTGGGAGAGGGACAGAGCAGGAGGAGGGAAAGAGGATGTGCCCAGGACTTTCCATACACCTCTACCCTTCCCCATGTACCCCTCAAGTAGAGCTTGTGTGGTCCTGACCACTAAACCATAACTCCCAGGTTCCTAGCAGACTTCTGTTCTTGCAATTGCAATTTGTTGAACAGATGTAGAAAGATATAAATATGCTGGCAGATGTACAACAACATTGGGTTGATCTTTCAGTCCACCAGTAGGAAAATTTTTCCACACTGAGAAAAATCCTTGCCTTATTTCCCCAGCTTCCCCTGATTGAGGCTTTGGATGATGAGGCTTGATATAACAATACCAAAGATGGAAGATAGATTGCTAATTCTGACAAGAAACTATCATGGATCATCAGAAAATGGGTAAGAGTGTCTGGAAATATCACTGCAATCCTTACATTACAATCTTTGCAAATTTCGTGTTAGCCAAGTATTTTACAATTCTCGTGGGCCATCACTAAGTTTTTGACTATAAGCTGAATTTTTTTCCAGTGAAGCCACCATTCTAACATCCCTGGTGAGAAAACTACATCTTACCACAAAAGTATCCCTAAACTACCCTTTAAATACCCTCTGAGATTTCCTTTGCAGGGGCCCTCCTGGACCACCAGCATACAGAGCTGTAGCGTATTTATACAAATAATGGGTGGAATGTCTTGTAGATAAGGGATGGCAAAGGACGGTTTGATTGACTTTGATTTCAAAGGAAGCTGTAAAATTACTGGTTTGATGGGAGACTTTCGGGGGACTGTGAGAGTGGCTGGTGCAGATAAGCAGCTATCAAACAGCAGAATGCAGCTTACAGGCCATTTCTCTGCATTTGAGGTTTCTTCAGAAAGCAGGGCAGAGCTGTGTACCTCTGAGCTGTGACTGAGCAGCTGGAGAAGTGCACAGGATTAGTTGCAGACACAGTTTTAAAGTTATTTTTTTATAGCTTTCATTTATTTAGGCACAATTTGTAGAATATAATTGTCGTTGTAGCTTATCACAATCTAGAAGTAAGTGAGGTCCATGTATGAGATAACCATTATTTGTGTTAACCATATTGTGTTAATGTTTGACCTTATTTTTAGAGATACACTCTCAGTTTGAATCTAATAAATCATAAGTTGCACTTAGTGAAGAGTCTTCTACAGCAGAGTAGCTGTACCCTTTGTTTATATTTCACTTCTCTAAAATGCATTATATAGATGTTTAGTTTCCCTTGCAGTAGAATTATTTGATTTCTACTGATAAAATGAACTGAATTACTTTTCACTTTTACATAAGGTTCTCTGGTAATAATAATTATGCTGTTATTAATAGATATTTACTGATATAGATAATATAATTATGATATTATTATCTAATTATGCAATTATTAAATACTACTTCATGTAAAACCTTTTTGTTTGGACAGAAAGAATAATAGACCACAGAACAGACATCTCAATCATATGGTGTATTTTTAAAGTTACTCTTAAATTTTAAAAATCTTTATTAATTTACTGGCATGGAGTTCCAAAAGAAGATTAGAAAAAGTGTATTCTGAGAAGATTAGAGTATTGTCTGGGAAGTTTGTGAGAATTTGTGAATCTCCTTTCTGAGTGACCATTTCAACCTTCCTCTTTAACACTATGCATTTAATAGAAAACACTCAAGTGAAAAATAGATACAGAAGAAAATCTCTTTAATCTTGAAAGTAAGCCTATTTAAATATAATTCTTGCATTAATATCACTTGTTCACTATGATATAAATATATGAGGTGCTTATATTCTAATATGAATTTAAATTTTTAAAGAATTGGGAGTTTCAAGTATTCTGTTGAGACAATAATAATTCCTCAGCTTTCCACTTAATGTATAAACATATCTTAAGATTTATCAGGCCTACATATTCCCCAGGAAAGAAAAAAAGAAAAGCTTCTCAGCTTTGTCATATAAGAAAGAACTTTTGGCCAGGTTTCAAAATTCACTCTACTTACATTTCTGTTTAAATTTTAAAATTACTGTCATAAATGAAAGCATTAGTAAACATAATATTTGAGATTTCAAAAAGTTCAATAGTCTATCCTATTATTTTTTGTAGAAGGAATGTGAATCCAGAGATAGAAACAGATTTTTTTTGGCACAGCCACCCACATATTCATACCTCTGACTAGTCTGAGTGTAGCACCTATTTCAGCTGTCCTCATGTGCTTCTCATCTTAAAGAAATATTTTTATTTTCAGATTTTGGGGATCAAAATGCTTATGAAACACATCTTATATGTATTAGATATTAGAAGACATCCACTTGATTCTGACAACCAAGGTGGTCATTAGCTACACCTTATGAGGGGTGACTGTTACTAGAAGTGAGTTTTGATTCTCAGCTTGACCCAGCTCCTGCTTATGTCTTCATTTAACAAAATACTTCTATTTATATATACACCTTATATGTATAAAGTGCATGCATATATGCACATAAATATATTTTCATGAAGAAATCGAATGCAAAATTTTCAAGAAAAATATGTGTCAGAATTATTTAGTTGGACTAA
>VZTB01002293.1:0-25740 GCA_013397245.1 Thryothorus ludovicianus
AACTGTAAAGGTATTTTTAACTTCTGGTTTTATTTTGTTTGGCAAGCACAAGGGTAATTTGTTTTGCTTTTGGTTTTATGTTTGGGATGTTTAAGTTGAGAAAGGAGTAGGAAATTAAATTGCTGTGGATGCTTAATGGACTGTTTATTTTTGGGCATAGTCAGTGCTTTCACACTTTACTTCAATTGTCATTGCACAGGAAAAAAACCTAATTTCCAGTACTTAAACTGATGAATTGAAGCCTACCACTTAAAATTTGTCCACTTATTTACTTAGCTAAGCTCCTGAGGGCAGAATATTTTCTCTTTTAAGTGCTTGTCCTGCCTCTGTATTTCCTCTAAGTATGAATTTGTGGTTTTTGCATCTTTTACCTCCCTGTTTAATAGAAAGAGATGTACTGTGTAACACTTACTGAAGTGTCACAACTTACAAAGTTTGACATTACTGCCCATTATTCTAAAAGATTTCTACCGGGTTTTAAAAATTATTTTCCATTTAATGCAATCAGCAGCAGCAGAATAAATGTGCAGATAATTTCCTCTCCCAGTCTGCATGTGTGGAGGGTGGCACAGTCCTAAATTACAACATCCCTGTCTGTGAGGTGAATTTTGATCTTCTGCCCTTCAATTTTTCAGTCAATGGGGAAACTTGGGTAATATTTCTGTAACTTGTTGGCTGAGTTTTATCAGCTGCTTAGGGAGGGAATATTGGTAATAACAGGTCCTAATCAACATTTATTTATACTTTCTCTTTGTTTTTTTTGAAACAAGTAATTTTGATTTGGTCTAATATCATCTGATGCCACTGTTAAGTAAAGAGTTGGTCTGCAATATATCAATATATGCAATTTTCTAAAGGACTAAAACTTATTAGTTAGCTTTGAAAGTGTTGTATAGAAAATTCAGAAACTGTAGTTTGTTATTTATTAGAAACAGGTTTGTGTCATCTGGGAATCATAAAGAATTGGGTTTTGGGGAGTTAGTGTTCACTTGGTTGAGAGGATTAGTTAGAAATTTCTCAGAGTGAATGTTGAACGTGTTTTTGAGGTGTTTGGGTGAGGAGGGAGATTGTTATGGGATTTGTATAGGAAATGTTTAATTTTGCATATTGAATCTTGCAAAGACTGGCTTCTAATGGGTTACAGCACATCTCTGAGAACTTGAGAAAACCTCTAGGTGTGAAGAGATAGTTGTAAAAGGGAAACAGGATGACAAGAAAACAAAGCTTTATTGACAGTTAGAAAAATAATTTTTTTTTTTTTTCTTGACTTCCCAAAATCCAGGGACAAACCCATTCTTCTCTGCATTGGCCACTGAAACAAATGAAATGCCAAATGTTTTAGCTGGCTGTGGTGGGAGGCAGCCTTATTTTTTTTTTTTCTATGGCAACACATCTCATTGTCATCATTTTTCACTTCAAGTAACTGACAAAGCCAATGTGAAATATGTTCAGCAAATATGTAAAGCTATTTTTGCCCAAGTCTGAAAGCGTGAATATTGTCCAACTGCAATTTCTGTTAAATTTAAACTGGATCGTAGCTGAAATGGCTGCAGGAGAACTTTGCCATGTCCTAGCCAGGATATGTCAGCACACACTTCTTGCTGGAATTCCATTGCTGTGAGGAAATAGAAACAACATTTCATGCTCCTGATTGTGGGAACACAAGGTTCACCTCCAGCTGCCCTGGAGGCTCAGGGACCNAGAACAGGTATTGGAGACAATTAGTAAATAATCTGTGTGTAACTTTTAGTATCAAAGATAAACACCCCCTCTGAGGGGGGAGAAGGCCTCGACTGCCCTGCTGGAAGGAGCTCGGTGGGGCAGAGAGAAAATGTTTGAGATAAGAGAGAATAAACAACCTTGAGAACAAAACCTGAAAAGTTTCTGCTCTTTTCTCCCATCTCTCGCTGGGGAAAAAGGACTTTACATTGTCAGGAATTTCTGCAAAAAGGCAGAGAACCCAACACTGATCGTGTGTTTTGTCATGAGCACCCCATGGTTTGTCTGTTCTAGGAGCAAATCAGGGTCGGATGAATTTGAGGACTATGTTGGAGCTCCAGGTGCTAATACTCATAAATCCAGGAGAATATTGTGATAAGAAATGGGGGGAAAACCCACTCTATTCCATGTGAAGTATTTTACAATGAAAAAAGATTATTAATACAAAATTCATAGGTGGGTTTTTTTGTTACAGAATTGGGAGAGGTGAAACAACTTGGCTGGTTGTCATAAACAGGCCAAACCAAAGTAGTGTTTCAGAAAACTCTCAATTTATGGAATGTGTGCAGAAGATGCTACTTAACAAAAGTGTGCTCATGGGTGTAAATGTTTTTAATGAATAGGAGGGTAGGGAAGAAATGTCATTGTGTAGTTTATTCTGGTTTTTCCATTCTGCTCTGCTAGCATGAAATTTGGGCAATAAATCATTCAAACTGCTTAACTTCTGCTTGTAGAAAATATGGAAATGGTGGAAAGGAAAAACAAAAAATTAAAATATTTGAGGGATCCAGGCAGTGCCCTTCTTAATGACTAGGACAGAATTATATTTCATGCAGGCTTAGAGCCTCCAAATTATTGTCACAGGGCTGTCATTCCTTTATTAACATTAATGAAAGCTGGGTGTCTGAAGGTTGCAGCATCCATTTCTCAACTGAATTTTGGTTAGGAAAAAAATCATATTTTTGAAGGATGTAGCAAACAGATTTGCCTTTTAAAATCTGCTTTTTAAAAAGGGGGTAATTCACAGCTAGATAGTAGGAAATAGTGACTGCTGCTTTTAACTCTGAAGAAATTTTAATTTTTGTAAAGTAAAAGAATTGTGATTGTCTATTGTTGTTGCCCTAATTTTTTTTTACCATTTTGAGAATTTAGGAAAAGGTGAGATTTTTCAGTTAATGTGGATGACTTCCAAAATAGTTATATCATGTTAAGTTTGATCAAATAATGAAAGCAACCCTGCATCAGGTTTTAAAAATCATTTCAGACTTGGAAGACAGAATTTTTTCATGATAGAAATAGAGGTATTATTGAAAATACTTTACTGTTGGAGATACATCTGTATATGAACAATGTGGTTTCTGGTGGTCTGCTGGATTTTTGGTTGGTTTTTCCTTTGTCCCTTTGATATGACTCACTGTGGCTACAGCATAAGCTTTGTAATTTGCTTTTTGAGCAATAGAGGTTTTAGTTATTCTCTCAGGTATATATGAGTTATTTACCTTTATTCCAGAGTCTTGAGTAACATTAAGAGTATTTCTGAATTATCTCATTTCTTTACATTTCTGGGACACAAAAACTTATCCTTTTCTGCACTAAAAACCAGCCAATAAAACACAATATTTTAGATTATTTCAAGATGATACAATGGGGAATTGGCTCTCTTCCTTCAGGAGGCTGGATAATGGAGTTGAATTTTTATGGCAGCAAAAATTGACGTCTAGGTGGACTTTGGAAGAACGCCTATAAAAGGACTGGCATTTGCATGAAGTAGCTGCACTCAATTTTTGACTGAGACACAGATGGTGCTTTGCAGTGTTTCTTTTTTTGTTTAGTCATCTTGCATCAACCTATGTGTCAGGGCAGACCAGGTTTGAGATGTGATGTAAATTGATGCTTCTTTTGAAAGTGGTGACGCTGGCACAAGCCCTGAATGGAACCTGTGAGGTTGTAGGTTATTCTCAAGATATTTCTTAGGCCTCAGCTTGTTTAAATGCAGGGGAAGTTAAATATTTAAAAAAAAGGCAATGAAGAAGGTTTTAGTTTCCTTTGGTGTCTTGTCTGGTATTTTATTAACAAAGGATTTCTTGTGGCAGTTGGTTTTTCTCGTTTTAAACTTTGAGCCTGACTGAGATGTGGGAACACTTGGCCTCTCCAGAAGAAAAGATGTGGTGGAGTTGTGGTTTTTCAAGAGTGTGGAGGGATTTGGTGGTTTTAGAATAGCATGGATGTTTTTAATTTTTAATTTAATATAAAACTTTAACAAGTGTTAACAGCAAAAGAACTGGGAATACTTCACCTTCTGAGAACTTTTTTGTGTTGAAAAGATTTCTCTCTTAGATCCTTGCAAGCGTGACTTTTTCTTCTGAAATCTGAATTTTTGTCATCTTGGGAAATTTTTCAAGATTTCACACTGCTTTCAGTGAAATCTTAATCTTTTTTAGCTGAATATATTGCAAGACATTATCAGAGCTGGTATCCTTAAAATGTTAGGATGACAAACATGTTTCACACACATCACTTTTTAATGAGGTGAAGAAAAAGAGACTCCTCTATTATGCCCACACTGAGCATCTGGGAGATCAGAGCGAGTGTTTCACAGAATATTCCTATTAAACAGTTGAAATGCCATTTATTATTAGCTGAAAGGAGTAATGGGAGGTGGAGGTGTTGCTGTGCTGCTCTTGTCCTCAGAGTGAGCACACTGAGTGTCCTCAGTGCCCCTTGGCCTCCCCTGGGCTACAACAGTGTTCTTTATTTTAAAATCTTTATGGTTACAAACTGATACAGATTGTTTAAAATCGCCAGTTTCTCCCTCCTTCTCTTTCCTTGGGCAAATGACATCTTGAAGGTCAGCAACCATTCAATCCACCCTTCGGAAAGTTTTTTTTTTCCCCCCAGGCGAATGAAAGCCCTTTGAGAAAAATCCCTTCAAACATTTTAGCAGCCTTGACTTCTCCACCCTGACCACTGCACAACTTGAGCATTCAGATGGAAACCTTTGAGAGTACACAAAGCTTTAAGCCACGAGTACTCCCCGAGCTGGAGGGACTTTTATTTCCTTTTTTTTTTTTTTTGAGTGGTAATTCAAGGTTCCAGTCTTGGTCAGAACATTTTGACCAAAAGCACAGTCTTGAGAAAAGTGAAGGGAATGGTTCATAGCCTGTGGTTATGGAGCAGTTAGCTCATGAACCAAAATGCATCATTACTATCATTCAGTTAGTGTTATCAGGAAAACTGTCAGATTTAAATGCTTAAGAGAGCTCTTGTAGCCGTTGCCGTGGCAACAGTTGCACTATCAGAAAAGCAGCATGGTAGTGTTCATCCATATCCCAAATTCAGCTAAATTCCCTTGCAATCTTTTAACTGTGAAAGGAAGGTACTAAATTGTACCAGGCTCTGTTTCTTTGGAGCTGGAACAAATGAAGGCTGAAATTAACCCTTTGTGTGAAGATGAAATACAAATCCTGGGCATGAGTGATCTTGTTTGCTTTGCTCTTGGTTTACTCGTGTGCTGTGTGTAAAGTACTCAGTGCTCTGCTGTTCCTGCTGTCGTGTCATGACTTGGAATTTCATTTGGGCTTAAATACAACACACCTGCTGCACTCACAAACTAAGAATTTTGTTAGAAGAGTGGATTTACCTCATAGGTTCCTATTTTCTCTAAGTCCAGAAGCGTGAACACTCATGACCAGAATTCCAGGCTAGAATTTCTCATTTGGCCTCACTTTTGCAATGCTTTTCCCTGCCACTGTGTTCCCAACCTGTGTGGTGTTGATCAGCTGTGCATTTTTAGTTTCACTCTTCCTTCTTTTCTCTGACTTGCTGGGAGTTGTTTTGCAGCCTCCTGCCCCAGAAAAGCTTTGCTTTCACTCTTGGTACAAAGCAGAGCCCACACTCTGCCCTTGCTGACCTACATTTGCACAGTGCAGTTTCAGAGCTGGCACTGCCTCCCTGCCTCCCTCTCTGCCCTGGGCAAGGGATGGGCTGCAGATGGGATCTGTAGGAATCACAGCCAGGGCCCTGTCCAGGACAGGTGCTCAGCAAGGGGGTGACACCGTGCCCCGAGTCACAGCCTGCTTTGGGAGGACAATCTGAAATGAAAAGGACAATTATGCTCTTCATTGAGAGGTTGAACGGAGTGATTGTCCAATCTTTTCTCATTTGTGCTATTCCACAGCAAAAGAGGGATTGAGATAGCATCTAAAATTGGGAAAATATGGCACCAACAAGTGATGTTTTTGTAAATCAGTTACAAGCCTGTCTTGCCCAAAAGCACAAATGGAAGAAGTAGATTCTATATTAGCATCTTCCCTCTCCCTTTCATTTCCTCCTAGGACATTTCCACGCATTGCAATGAGCATTCATTCAAGAAAAAAAGGTTTTTTTGCCCTGTGGGATTGTGTCAGTATTTCAGATTGACTTGTGATTAGGAACTGTGTTAGCATATCAGGAAAATAAGTGGGAAGAGGGAGGCAGTCTAAAGAAATGGCCTTTAGGTGCTTCCCTCCCCTCCAGTGCCTGATTTAGCCTGGGCTTGGAGACAGTTAATGCATGTCTTAACATGTTGATATATTCTGAAAATATTTTGTAAATGAGGACTGACACATTTTATATTACTGCACTGCAAAGAAAAGCAGATTCTAAATTGCTGTTCTAGTAAGGTTAACCTGCAAAGCAGCCTGTCTCATCTCTTCTAGATCACTGCCATCCCATAATTTGAGTTTATAAATTTAAGTGAAGATCTTAGTGGGCACTGAATTTTCTCTCAGAACAGCCACTGATGCTCGGAAGTACCTTGACATGTAATTTTTTAAATTTAGAGCAGATTGCCAGCCTTACCCATGAAAGATCTCTCAGTGACTGGGGATGGGATCGGTTCTACTACACCAAAAGCTGTGGTTGTGCATTTTGCATTCTTAATTCTATTGGTGTGGGATGTGCAAATATCTCCCACCACTGATTTAATCTGAGACGTGAAAAGAACAGTTCTGTTGTTCAATAAGAACTTGTTTGGTTTTTTTTTTTTGGTGGGACTTCATTTTGGTCCTATAGTATCAATTGTAAATCTTTATTAAGTTGAAAAAATATGGGGAAATGATGGAATTCCAATTTCTGATTTTTGTTACCAGGCCAGCTTTTCTAAGATTTTTTTTTTGCCATAATAATGGTGCTGATGATGTTACAATTTTTTTTCTCCCATCATAACTTTTGAGCCATTATGACCTTTTATATTTGTTTTCAACCTGAAGCAGACATACAGAGAAGTAAAAACATTTAAAGCAAGTATTATACAAACTCTTGTGCTTCTGTATTCAATGAATAGTTATATCCATTTTTTTTTACTGCATTGCAGACATGTTAGAGTTTTAGCTACCAGTTTGTATGCTATTGCTAATGAAAAATGCATTCTTTTTTCTTGCTGTATGGGGAAAGGAAGTGAGAGAACTTGTCCAAGCTTTTAATGATATAATTAATTATTGCACTATTTTTAACATGAACTGTTTTTATATTCTAGTAGAGTGAGCAAATAGCTTAACCACAAGCTAGAAAACAGTAAAACATTCAGAGAAAAGAATGTAGAGCGTTCATTCTGTAATTGCATATTTCATCATAGAAAATGATTCCCTTTTGTTTCTGAAAGCTTTGCAACAAACTGTGCAAGAAAACAGTACTTGGATGGGAATGTTTTTAGTAGCCTTTGACCATCTTGAGAAGGGTTCAAGTATGTTTATAGAGCAGTTTCAATTTACACCCAAACATTAATACAAATTTTATAAATCATGCTGGACCCTTAAAAGGGCATTAAGAATGGCTTTTTATTTTGCATTCTGGTGCTCCTCCCCAGTCCTGTAAGTAGCAGGAGGTTTGGGAGCTGAACTCTGCCAAGCTCGGGCAGATCAGCATCATGCAGGAGCCCCAAAGCCCAGCACCCAAGAGATGGTTTGGCTGCCAAATTTGATGATTCCAGTGCCAAACTATTTAAGGTTTAGTATTAACCTCTTGGACTACACTCAGGAGCCAGGAAGAGCATTTAGGAGTCGCCAGAGCTGGTGAAATGGAGTGCATCACAGTGGAGCTGGGAAATGCCAGGGGCTGGGAGCACTGAGGTTCTCTCCAGGAGCTGGATTGGGTCCGTGGCCAGCACTTTTGGCACTGGACAGCTGCCAAAATTCAGTCCCCTGCAGCAGTAGCTGGCTGCCCACCCTGGCTCTGGGGCCTGGAGCTGGCACCGTGGTGCAGAGCCTGCCTCCAGTGACCTTCAGCTGCATCCAGCTGTGCCCTGAAAGCACATCCCCAACATCTGTCCAGGGCAGCTCTCACAGGAATGCCAACAGGCAGCACGGAAGCTGAGCGTGTGAGCTGTCAGCCCAGTCACAGAAACCTCTGCACAAGAGAATTATTACTTTTACAGGTATTTGCTTCCCCCAAAACCAGACATTTATAGGATTTGAGGTGTGCTGGAAATGCAGAAATGTGCAATTAGCACACACCAAATACAGCAGAGGAAGAAATTTAGTGCAAGATCACAAAAAAAAAAAAAAAGTGTTGAGCAAATTCCCATCTCCACTTTCCAGAGGACCTGCTGGAATTGCTTCAGGGGTGCATCCAGTGCCTCAGAATCTGTTCACAAGTGAGAGTTCTGCAGACAGACAGCCCCAGAGCTGCTGAGAATGATCAGTAACATGATTTGTCTTGTTATTACAAAGGAGAAAACCCTGCTGTGATCTCTGTTCTGTGCAGGAAAACCAGGCTGGAAGGACTAGGGAACACTAGAAAAACCTAGTAATGCTAAAGCTAGAAATCTCTTTCTCCCAGAAAAAGTGAAATCTTAAGACCATAAATATAATCAATTTTATTAAATAATAAAAGTACATCAAATATTTGTATTTTATCCAATTAAGTCCCAGTCAAACAGAAAGCTAATTGCAGTTTGATCATTTGCTGATGATCAGAGGTGGGTATTGCTTACCCTGGCACTGTGACAAGCAGTAATAACCTGAATCTGATACAACTCTGCTGTAACAGTTGGAAAATAAGCTTTAAAAGTTGTTTGTTAGAAAACTGCAAACCTGTAAATAGATTTAACCCACTTCTCACATTTTATTTTATTTTTGCGACTTTAAATTGCGTAGATTTTGTTCTTGCCCACATTGCTGGCCAGAGCTCTCAAACTTATTGTGACCTATTCTTCCCCACCTACAAACTCAGGTGTGGGGCTCCATTTTCTCCAGCAGATGTGTTTTCACTTGACTGACCCTTGTTTTTTGTCAGCCAGGAAAGAGCAAAACACATTTGTTTACTTTTCTCCTGCTTTGCACAAAAGGAAATTTTAAGAACAGTGCAAGACTGGAACTTAGGTTTTACATTTCTCCTCAGCCTTTGAGTTACCTTGCAGTCATGTAGGGAAATTAATAACAGATCCAATGAATTTGAGTGCAGGCTCCAAGTGGAATGGATGTTACCTGGCACCAGATCTTAGGAGCTTGCCCTGTGACTTCTAGAGAATGAAGTAACTTTCAGTCAGCTCTTTGTGGACTGAAAGCTGCATCCAGAACAGCACTTGCATTTCTGAAGGCAATGTACAAAGCAACTTTGCAACTTTGATTTCATTTATCTCTCCTTCCAAACCAAATAAGCAAACTTGTGGAAACTGGACCTACTTCAAGGGAGTACATTCTTAGTGCTTAAGAATTTATTGGTAGTGTCTTACTAAATTGTGACATTCCTAAATGTGTGGTGCATTAGTGTATAATAATTGTCATGTGGCGTTTGAAGGTAAAACTGATCTGCCCTTTGTGCATTTCCTTAGTTTTTAATTTTTCATTTTATAGCAGTTCTGGGTCATAAGAAATTACATGGGAGAGAACTAGAGCTATGAATGCACTCCTTAAAATAAAAACTTGAGTGTGGAAAATATGCTCCATTATATTTTACTGGCACACGAATCAGCAATTGTACCACCAAAGTGTGCATGCTTATTATTGCATGTTAACACAGAAATCCTTATATACCATTTTTTTTTTTTTTTTAAATCTCGAATTCGCTGGGAAAAACCTTTCGGTTATAATTTCTTCCTATTCAAGAGCTATACTTTTTTTTTTTTTTTTCCAACTTAAAAAAATAATTTCCTGCCTGCAGCAGTGTGGGGCTGCCCCGTGGTCACTGTCCATGCTGTTTATTTACACGTGGGGCCTCAGTGCAGCCTGCGGTGGCGGTACCTGCCAGCCTTGTCCTTGGCGGCGTTGGCGCAGGCGTTGTGCTTGTTCTGCTGTAAGTGGTTCCAGTATTTGATCAGTTCACTCGGTTGGAACTGATGGGAGGTAATTAGGTGGCTGTATTTACAGCTGGAGTAAGAAACTCGCCAGTGATTGAAGACGAACTCGTTGGGAGGGGGCACGGGGTCAATCCGCAGCTTGGCGAGACAGATCCCCACGTACACATCCTCTAAATGTAAACGTCTGATGCTTAAGGAGACCTTAAAGATTTTTTCTGCCAAGTCCCCAGAAAAAACATAACCAGTTCCAGAGCAGAATACAGGGTAACGTTCGCTTGGGTACAAATCCGGTGGCATGTACCACTTGCTGTCCTTGTTCCTGTTAGGTGCATAACCTCTCATTAAATAACCTGTAAAATACTTGTGCCTCGGAGGAAGTTCTGGTTTCAGAAGCTTGTGTATTAAATATTCAGTATTGACAAACATATCGCTATCAGTTTTCATAACGTATGGAACATGGGGACAGTAGGTTGCAACCCAGTTCATTCCCATCAGAGTTTTTATAGTTAAATTATAGTAGGTGTCCAGGTATTCTTGTTGAATGATGTCGTGGTACTGTCTGCTTTCCTCGAGGATGGTTCTCTGGAGGTATCCATTTACCTTGGTGCTTAAGCCCAACAAAAAAATCCTCACGATTTGGATGCCAGGTGTCAGGCTCTCGTTGCCCCAGGTCTGTCGAATTGCTTGTCTGGCCTCCACCTGGCCTGGCTCTGCAGCTATGAGCAGAATTAGAAAAGGAGTCTTCTCCTGGCACTTGTCAGGCTCGTTGATGACATATTTGAAATGGTAGGAGGTTGGATGCCCAGTGCCTTTCTCGTTGTAAATACTTCCATTGGCACTGAGGGTGTTTTCCAGCCCGGTGACTCCCTGTGGGGACAGGTCTGTGTTGTTAGGGTTGGTGACAGTCTGAGGCCTGAGTGTCTGAGGCACAGCATCTCTCCACGTGTTCCTGAGGGAGCTGTGGTTGCTCTCGCTTTTTGTAGATCGAAATCCTCGTATGGTGTAAGACATGGGGTTTTCTCTGAATCCAGCCTTGCCTGGCAGCCAGTCGTGGTGGTTAAAGAACAGGAACATGGCAAAAAGAAACACCAGAGAGACCAGGCCAATGAGATGGGTGCGGAACAGAGACCTTTTGGTATTCCAGGTCATCTTTGCCAAGCAGCAGTGTCGCCTCCTCCACTGAAGCATGTTGTAAGGATCCAGTGATGGGATATGAGACAGTGCTCAAGGAAAAGGCTTTTCCAGTTGGTTTAGAATCCACTGCTATTCTTTGGTATTCATTTTCCTTTGAGCTGGGTAATTGTCTGCAAATGGCTCAATCTGAAAAGAATATGTACAAAAAATCAGAAACCTTTCATTTTACACACTCATAGTATAAACAGTTACAAATAGAAACTAGATATAAACCTAAAATTGAGTTAAATTTACTTTTCCAAAGAACAGCCCATGTCAATGGAAACAAGATTTGACTTATGCTAAAAGCCAGCCTTGTTTTATGATTTAACTTGATCTGTTGGTTTTTAAAAATGCTTTTTTGCCTGGTAAAAGTTTTGACAAAAGTCCTGGATAACAAAATTAAAGAGGGGAAAAAAATGGATCATGTTAGCAAAAAAAGCATGAAGTAGATGTAAATATCTTCATATCCATGGCTGTAAAATCCTTGTAGAGTGTTTGAGAAGGACTGAATGAAAAAGCCTTCTTGCCCGGCAGCTGGAAGGTTTAATGGCATTAATTAAAATAGATTTGCCACGCAGAGGCTGGGATGGCTCCTGGTTTTAAAGCCCTTTTTGCAAAGGGCCGTGCCCGTGGCGGGGCAGAGCTGTGTTAGTCACAGGACACTGCCTGGCTCTCTCCACGGCCCCCGCTGTGCAAGGAAAGTCAGTGAGAAGATGCACCTGTCAAAATTAATTTTCAGGGTCCAGTAAGCTCACTGCACAGTGATGGCAGTGCAGGAGAACATTCCAGTCACCTTTCAGGCACCTTTCACCTCCTGCTCCGCGTTGGAGGGAAACACTGGATGGAACACTGGGCTGTGGTGCCAGGCTCAGAGGCAGCTGAATTAAAATTAAGCTCTTAATTTTAGTAGACAGAGATCTTGGGTAGTGATCATGTTAATTGGAAATAAAATTTCTGCTCAGGGTTCTTCCTTCTGAGCAGGAATTGAGATTCCTCAGGATCTCAAGCTCCTGGCCAACTGATGATGATGATAGCAGGTTTTTTTTTTCCCTCTATAAAGGTATAAGTAACTACTCTACATAGCAGTCAGAAATTTCAAGTATTCTGACCAGCAGCTGTAGCTGTAGGAAAAAGTGCCAGAGTAGTCTGTGCTTCATTTTCTCTTAAATTTTTGTTCATATTCAGGAGCAGAGTCAATATGGCAGCTTCATGATGCTGCATATTAAAAGCTGATCACATCATCTCGTAAATGAACTTTCACTGTACAATAGCAATTCGTTTGTGATTTTCAATTTGCTCTAATTTATTCCTGGGCCCTAGGGTTTTGTATAGGAAAAAGGATGACAGTTGAACAAGAGTCCATAGAAAATGCTGCTTCTAATAGAAATATGTAATTTATTAATTGCTTCGCTATCTTCTTAAACCAATATTTGGATTAATTTGTGCATTTAAAAACTAAGTGGTATGTTACATAGGAAATTACTGGGTTTAACATTGTAAGGGAGTAATTTGAGATGTCAATCGAATAATAGGGTATTAAGTTGTACGCTTGCGATGCAACATTGAGTCTGCCCTGCTCCCCGAAAGGGAATGTTTGTATTTCGGAAGGGTGGGGAGAGGGGTATAACTGATGTTTATTTTACTTACTGCCGGTATTTTCCAAACAAACACCCTCTGGAGCGAGCGGGAGCCGCCTCACGGCCAGCCCGCCGCCTCAGCGGCCCCGCCAGGGGGCGCCACTGCGCGGCGAGTGTGACGCGAGGAGGGCGCGCTCGCCGCGATTCTCCGGGAACGGCCGAGCCCGGTCCGGCAACACCCGAGCCCGGTCCGGGAACGGCCGAGCCCGGTCCGGGAACGGCCGAGCTCGGCCCGGCAGCACCCGAGGCCAGTCCGGGAACGGCCGAGCCTGGTCCGGCAACACCCGAGCCTAGTCCGGGAACGGCCGAGCTCGGCCCGGCAACACCCGTGCCCGGTCCGAGAACACCCGAACCCAGTCCGGCAACACCCGAGCGGCCCAGTGCGCTTCGGTTGCCTTCATGCGTTTGGTTTTCAAGCCTGCTGAGGGAATCTCTGGTTTTCTTATTTAACTATTCGGGGCTGACGCCGCTTCCCGGAGACTCAGCTGGCTCTGTAAAAATCATAAACTCTCGTGTCTCAACTGTGTAGTTCAGGAATTAACCTGACACTCCGTGCTTGTGCTGCTTTAACTCGAGTGCTGTCCTTATATAAAAGAAGGTGAGACTCGTGTTTATGTCACCGCTTGCACCTGCTTTTCCTCATAGAAAAACAGAATTCCTCTCAAAACTCGTAATTTTTAGTTTGTAGTGTGCAGTGAGCTGTAAATGAACGCTCAGCTAGTCGGGAATATCTCTGTATAAGCAAACAGAAATAGCACTTCAAAGGATAGCCTGGATTTCAGGGGAATTGTTTGATAGCAGATTGGAGGGCAGCAGTGGGAATGTTTGATTAATTATTGCTCCATTGCTTGTGGCCAAAGTTCAGGAAGAAAATGAAAGCCAGAATTCCACCAATGTGGAGTAGCAGCTAGAACTCAGATTTTTTTTTTTTTGTCACACTGAATTGTTCCACTTATAAAACTGCAGTCCTTAGATGGAAATAGTTCTGCAAAAGTGCCCTGCACTACTGATCTTGGTTTAGTCTTTATCTGAGGCAGTGTCTTGATGAGTGCCTACTTTGGTAAGGCAATAGGCAAAAGTGAGAATCTTAAGTTAAATAAATATTTGTGTAAACAGAAGGCAGTGTGCAGGTGCTGTGTTTCACTGAGGAAGTGTCCCAGCAAAGGCAGTTGCAATGGCCAAAGCCTTTTTTGTTAGGATGCATGCTTACATAATGCATATGAAAATAAGTTTTACAGTGAGGGACAGTACTAGAATCAGAAGACATTTTAAGAGAGTTATATATCCTTGTTTTTTTTTTTTTTTTACATATTTCCTTGATTTTTCAAGGTGGGAGTGCCTTAGAAAATCTGTCTCTGTTTGCCCTTTAAAAAGGCATTTTATGAATAGGAAAAGCACCCAAATCTATATTTCAGCTTCTTAGAGCTATTGACTGAAAAAACCCAAATAACTTGGGCTCATTTTCTTCACAGTTGTGTGTAAAACGTTTCAAAATACACAGTGGGGTGTTAAGTATTGAAAATACAGCAACAACAATTGCACCTTTAAAAAAATGCTACATGCTAGGGTGCATTGTTTAAAAATAATGTACAAAACTGTCAATAGACATGAAACCCACCATCAAACTGTATAATAAAAATATTATTTTCTCTCAATTAGGGTTAGAGGATTACTTTTTTTGCCCAAATACTTGAAATTCCATTTCACAGAAAGGTTATGAACAAGCACCAAGTATTGAAAATAAATAAGAAAACCTAAATACAGCAGAGGGTCTCCAGAGCACTCAGCTTGTCCTCTGAGAGTGTTGTTGCATGTAACTGCATTTTGGAGATATTATTTGTGATAATGCTGCTTCATTTTTGGCACCTGGCAGTGCAGTCACTGATACATTATCAAATGCCAAATACATAAACTGTGAATGCCTCTTGAATTTTTATTTGTGGTCTGTGCTCTGTTGGTGTTTTGGTTCCTGGTACTTGCAGTTCTGCTCCATAATTACAGCTTTGAAAATTGAAGCATTAGATTTCCTATTCACATGTCTTGGATTTTCATATTTTGATTAGCTGTGTGGGCAAACTCTTAAATTGGAGGGAAGAGTTCAAAAGGCAGCCTGAGTCTGTATTCTGGTGAACAGCAGTTGCATTTTGGGCCTCATTTAATGTGCCTGACTTCCCTTACAAACTCCATTAATCTTTTGCACAAAGCAGTGTTTGGGATGAGGTTTGATGTGCAGCTTTTTAAATGCCTGATGATACCAATGTCTTACATTAGCGAGGTGTGCTTCTCCTGGAGTGTTGCCTGAAGGTACAAATTTTTTTTTTTTGTTGTTGTTTTAAAAGTTCTGTCAAGTGACTTTATATTCTAAATGTCTTTAAACTGATTTGAAACCAGTGCCTGATGTATGCTGCATCCCTTGGTCTGTGAACTCTTTCCAGCTGCAGTTGTTTTATTTCGTGTTGGCATTGCCTTGGGCAAAGAAAGCACATTTATATTGACATTTAATGATTTATTACAGCTTATTGGTAGATTCTGCAGATAAGCACTTTCTTTCTGTGGTGTATTGAATTGCTATAGTTTTAGGTCTTAAATTTGTATTGCAAATATCCACCTTATTTTTTGTCACGAGTGGCAAAGTACTTAAATTTCAACAAAAAAAAAATAGGAACGAATGGCAATTAGATGGAATGTCATTTTACAGTCCAAGTTAAACAGTCAGTGTTTTCACATTAAACAGAAATTGCAGTGATGGCAGGGGATCAGTTACGTGCTTACCATTCTGAGCGTGCAGTGTTTGAAGGTTTCCTTTTGGCGTGTCAGGGAGCTGATGTTCCTGGTGAATCGTGGTGCCTGATTGCAGTGCTGATGGTTTAAATCGTGCCCAGTCTTTTGCACGCTCCCAATTCACGCTTGGCCGGTAGTGCCCTTGTGACATTTTGCTCGTGTTTGGGGGGCAGAAAAGCAAGTGTAGAAAGGGTTGAGGGGACTTCTAAGATAATGTCTTTTGACTGTGTGCTCTGTTTTGATGGTTCAGTGCTCTCGATATGTCACATTATGGCCATTTTACCATGCTTTAAGATTACTTCCGATAAGGATTAATTCTGACCTAGTTTGAGAGGATTTCTAACTGGTTTTTCTGTATTGGAGGGGTTTTGAGTTTTTAATTTCTCAGTTAAAAGCAATCATTACAGGAGCTCCATTTAATCCTTCCTCTCCAGCCACAGCAGCCTTGGCACAGTGAGCAGTGCATTTATTCGCTGTAAGGGAGTGACATTGTGCTGGGGGACAGCAAAAACCTGCCAGAATTCTTTCTCCCTGCTCAAGAGACAGTGTTATCTCAGGGCTCTGCAAATGAGGAGCGATCGTTATCTGTAATGGCTGAAAAGGTAACACACAAGCGAATGAACATCACACACAAGGGTTTGACATACCTTCCTTGGTCAGGCCATTTATGGTGCACGATTATACCCACAGAAAATAGTTTGGGCACGCCATCACTTCAGCAAAAAAAAGATGCTCTCGGCCATGCGCACATCCCCCAGCAGCAGCAGCAGCCCTGCTTTGCTGGCAGCTCGGGATCCGCTCTGTCCATCTGCCGGGTTACCTTCCGTCAGGTTTTCCGTGAAAATCCCCGGCGTCCTCGACTCGGGGTTTTTTGTTCATGCTGCAGACAAAGGGCCAGGGAGCTGCGCTCGCCGCTGCGCTCCTGGCCGCTCGCAGCCGGGGCTCTCACATCTGGTGTCTCCCGGCTCGGACAATGCAGGGCTGTGTTCTCCTCTCCTCGGGATCCATCTTTCCGCTGGAAATGTTCAGCGGGGAGTGCCTCAGTTATCTCCGGTAATAGGAGCTCCCTCCGTTCCTCCCTTCATTGTTGCTAGGCAGTAACAGCGATGGTTCGGAGTTGTTTAAAGCCAGAATTGTGGTGTATAAAATCCATTCCGTAGTTGTTGGGCTGCTGCACAGGCAGGCAGCAGTTTAAATGTGGGCTTTGACAGATGCTGTCTTCTGACAGAGCAGAATTTAACGTCACTGCTTGGCTGAATCCCACGTGATTGTTTGCATTCATTTTGACTAAATCCGAAGGCAGACAGGAAGCTTTACAGGCTCTCGCTCTTATTTGATAAATGGTACATACTCAGTTCGTGCACAGTGGTAGGTGAATAGTATAAAAATTATATGATCATTAAGTGAAAAATTGAGGGTTTTTACAGATTGTTTTCACTTTTCCTTGACACTGTAACTTATGATTCTCTAGGAGATTTTTAGTGCTAGACATTCTATCCCCATATTCCAAAAGCTCTTCTGCAGTGCAAGGGAATTATAAGCATTTAAATGCTGAAGCTTTTAACCCATTTGACTCTCGCAGTATGAATGCTCTGTGTCTTCATGCCAAAGAAAAGACAGAAATGCCTTTCTTTGCTCGTGTTTCCTTTACACACGCTTACTCTTTAAAAGCTTTTTGTTATCTGAGGTTATTTAATTGTGCTGATGTATAAGCACATGCTGCTAAGCTGCCTCTGCTGTTAATAGCTTTCTGCTATGGTCTGGCACTGCAAAGTCAGGGGCACTTCATTTCAGTTATTGATGAACCTAAAATGTCCTTTGTCTGTTACAGACATATATATGTCATAAAATTTGTCTTTTTGGTCCTAAGGACACTTATGTTCCTTTTGTTCTCCTTTCAATGACTGACCTTCTGTGCTGAAACATCTTGTTATATTTACTATATAAAGAAAATACCATATTACCTGAGAAGATAGAGCTAGCAGCATACTTACCCAGGTATTTATTAATCACTATGTTTGCACACTTTGTTTTGAAAAGCTAATGACTAGCTCTTTAGGCTTTTTAAATTTAATTGTATTTTTTTTTAGCCAAAGAGTAAAGAAACTGAGACTTATCTGGTGTGCCTGATTTGTAGGGTTGGGTGTAGACATGTCCCTTCCTGGGAAATAGGGCTTCCCCAGGCAGTCAGTGTGTTTTATTATTCTAGATGCATAATATGATAATTTACTAGAAACGTAATCAGATTTAGATCCTCCTAACTAAATCATCTATGTACACTAACTTTCTCTATTAATTTAGTCTTGTTTATAATGCATGCATTTCCTAACCTAATAACCATTTCCACAAATCCTTTGATCCTATCTGAGGACATTTTCGGATCATGAGCATATTTCCTAAATAGTAATTATAAATATCAAGTGTGTATCAGCAAAGACTTTGTATCTCCTCCAGTCTAAACAAATCATTGTTTGAAGAACGGAGGGGAGAGGTCAGTGTGAGAAGAAGATCACTTACTGATCTGGGACCTTTATGAAAAATTGAGAATCAGTGCATTGAGACACTCCATATGTGCCCAGACTACTCAATTTCCCACCCAAACACACGAAGGATTTCTCTGTAGGATATCCAGGATTTTGTGCAGTGTGCTGCTGAAGCACACAAACCTGTGAGAGTGTGGCCAGGAGTGCTCCCAGTTTGCTGCACTCTGGGCTGTGAGCAGGAAACCAGTTGGGTTATTCACGTGGGCAACGGGAACTTGGGCAGGAGGAAATAAATGCTCTGTCAAACACAAACATGTAAATCTGCCTCTGAGCTTTGTGTTTTCAGACAAGACATGTAACCTTGTATTGGGGAAACGAGTTCAGATCTCAGCAGAATGGTTATTAAAATCTGTGCTGTTTCAATTTAATTTGCTTGCTATTGCTTCATTGTCCCTGGTTCCTAAAGCTTGGGAGTTGTAGGTAGGATGTTTGTGTGTTATATTGGAAGGGGGAGAGCTCTTTTTATTTTTCTGTAAATGCTCATTAGTAAATATTAAAGGTACAAAAATCCCAAGGTCTGTTTTTCTGAAGAGAATCCTTTTTAAGGTAAATTTAGAAGGGAACAGACATCAGCTTCAGCTTTTAATTAAATGGCCATATCCCTTGTGTATAGCCTGTAAAGTTCAGGCAGAGCTGTTGTCTGTTGGTATGTGCAAAAATTGTCATCTTGCCTTGTGAACAAATTGAGTATTGAATTCTTAAATATTAATGACCAATTTCTTTTGTTCATTCTCTTTTTTTTACCCCAAATAAAGTATGAGCAGTTGTTTGCATATCTTACAGAAAAGTAGGAAAAAACCTTTGATTTTTGTACTGCTTTCCATCTAGGAGTGACTGATTCAGCTTCAGAGTCCAAGTTTTGGGAAGAATTTTCCTTTCCAGCACTTTGTTCTTTGCTCCTTTCCTATGATCATGTGTGTTTGTGGTTATTTCAGGAGGGCAGGTCTTGCTTTGGGCTGGAAATAGGAGCTGCAGGTTTTGGTAATGTTGCTGGGCTGGAGGTTGGAATGAGCTTTGTTTGAGCCCAGTCTCAGTGAAGGGTCAGTTGCTGCTTGTTCTCATGCAGGGAGTAGTGTGTTCTGTAATGTTACTATGGTTACATCCCAAATTAGAACTGCAATGTTGGTGTTTGAAAGGCTGCCACCTATTAGGGCTCCGAGGAGTAAGTGAAGATGTACAGCCCGTGTGAGGAGCAGGGACTGGGGTGTTCCAGGAGAGGAGAGGAGAAGAAAAGAGAAGAGAGGAGAAAAGAGAGGAGAAGAGAAGAAAAGAGAAGAGGAGAAAAGAGAGGAGANGAGAAGAGAGGAGAAAAGAGAAGAAGAAAAGAGAAGAGAGGAGAAAAGAGAAGAAGAAAAGAGAAGAGAGGAGAAAAGAGAAGAAGAAAAGAGAAGAGAGGAGAAAAGAGAAGAAGAAAAGAGAAGAGAGGAGAAAAGAGAAGAAGAAAAGAGAGGAGAAAAGCGAAGAAGAGAAGAGAGGAGAAAAGAGGAGGAGAAAAGGGAAGAGAGGAGCAGAAAAGAGAAGGAGAAAAGAGAAGAAGAAAATAGAAGAGAGGAGAGGAGAGAGGAGAAGAGGAGAAAAGAGAAGATAGGAGAGGAGAGGAGAGAGAAGAGGAGAAAAGAGAAGAGAGGAGAGAGAGGAGAAGAGGAGAAAAGAGAAGATAGGAGAGGAGATGAGAGGAGGCTGCTCACAATAACCTGTGCACGTGGCCTCTTGGAACTGAGCAAAATGTACCAATGCAAAGCAAACTTGGAGTGGTTTGGGATATTTTCTTCCAAAAAGCTAAAAAACTCTTTGTGTCAATTTTAGAGGGTATCAGCAGAGTTTTGTCTAACAGGTTTTATGATAAACTCTTAGGTTGAGTGTTATAAAGGCAGATTACAAAGTTGGCTTTTTGCAAATATTCAAATGAGTGTTGTACATATAAGGTTGTTATAAATACATAAGGTTGTTATAAATACATATTATAGTATTGTTTTTTTATTTCTTTTCACACCCATTTAGGGTAGATACTCTATGTGTGGTATGGAAATGGTTTTAAAGATGAAGTTTTCTTTAGGAGTAAAGTTGATAAAGTGTGTTTATAGTGAGTGAACTGTTTGGTCAGGATCACACCCAGTGCAGACCCTGCTCTGATATGAAGAATCTGCTGCTGATATCCCAGCCCCAGCACTGACCATCTGTAGGAATTATAGACCAAGGCCCAAATTAAGACTGATAAGAAGAATTAATTAAAACCACAGCCAAGCAACATGCATGCTCTAAAAAAGCAGGACCAAGGAGTGGCCATGCAAAACAGCTCCCAGAAACATGGAAATAAGCTCTTAGAAAAGTTCAAATATACAGATTTAATGGGAGGGGTTCTCTGGGACAGGTGTGCTCTTGGCCAGAGACACTCCAGTTATGTATTTTCCTTTATTGCCTTGTCCTCATTGTCTTTTATTAAACCTTTCAAATCCTACCAAAAAGGTGAAGTTTGTTTTTCACATTGAGCCATTCAGTAAAGTTCTGTCTTGACAACATTAGCAGAAATTCCTCAAACTAATTTGGAGTAATTGCAGTAGTGAGTCATGTTCTGCTTGGAAACAGCTGCCTGGTGGCACGAGCCTTTGAGAGTTTCAATACTTGGGCCATGGGTGACCTATCACTATTCCCACATGATCTGTGCTTTGTGGATACTCCATGGATACTTTGGCAAGTTCATTTTATCATAGTAAAAAGGAGTATTATATCAACTGAAATGTATTGAAAACCTTTCAAGTGACAGTTCAGAATGATTGATGGTAATATTGTCAAGCTTGGCTATTCTTGTTTTTAAGCCTTATTTTTTACCTTCTGGAAATACTCTGTTAATACAGAGTGTCATAAATGTTTAGTTTGAATTTTCCATGTTGAAAATTATTATGCATATGGCCAGTGACCATTCTGCTCTTTTCTTCAAAAATAATACTTCTCCAATAAGTTTATCTAGAGTGGAGACAGGGCTGGCAAATCCTTGGAATTTTCTTGGGCACTCTGAGATCCCAACATGTTTCTTAGATATCCCAGACATTTTTATAAGTGAATGAAAAATAGCAATCTAGAAATGACCACGAGTGTCAGTATTGCCTGCCTTATTTTGCTTAGTAGATTTTCACCATTGCTTAGCTGGTAGTGAAACCCAGCTTTTACACTTGGTGCATTTTTTAATAAATGGTCAAGATTTTGCACTCTGTTCTAATAACACACGAGCCATAAACTTGGTGGTTTCATTAACTACTGAGTGTCATGACTTTAGAACTTGAATGCAGCAACATAGATCAATTTATAGAACTAGAAAAAGTTAATTAGATTTTATGTAGTTGATTACTGTGTTTTATTCCATGAGGAATATAAGCACATCCCCATCTTCACCAAGTTGTGAGGGAGGGGAAAGTCCAAGTGATGTTTTCAAGTCAGAAGGATATTTCTTGGGAAATATTTCAAAGAGATACTCTATAATTTTAAAGCTTGTATTTTTTTATTAAGTAAACTGATGTCCAGCTAGAATTCAGTCTACTCTATTACAGCTTCTTTAGAGCAGCACAGGTTTGGAGTGCTTCAACATTCACTCAAAAAGCCAAAGTACAAAATATAAAGTTTTGGTCTGCTTTGATTCAATTCTGATTTTGTGTATTACACAAATGTATATTGGACTACTTTCAGCTGTGTTTCTTTCTTCAATACTGTGTTGTTTGCTTTATCATATATTTTCTTTCTTCTGTGTATTGATTTTTCATATCTTCCCCCAGGCATTGCGTGCAATTATTGCTGATCTCAAGTGCTAAATGCAGATTTTATTCTTCAAGGGGATGGACAACATAATTTCATTTGTATTGTGCAGGATTCTTGGTTGCGTGGTTCTGTGTTGATGAACTGACAAGCCAGTGCCAGCAGTAATATTTTCTGCCTGTCACAAGCGTTGTTTTTGCATTCTGAAAAGAGCAGGGACTTTATGAAGCTTTGATTCAGCACAGCAGGGAGGAGAGGAGGCCAAGCAGCTCAAGTACCAAAATTCCCAGGCAGTTTCTGGTGGGAAATGGGCTGGAGTTTCCCCCTTTAGCTCCCCTGCCTGCACTCTGTGATCAAGGTACCCCTAACACCACCCTCACACCCCCAGCTTGGAAATTAGAAATAAAAACTCCAGTTCTTACAGAAAGTGACACTCTCCTGGAGGAGCTGTGACAAAATATCCAATTTCAAAGCATGGGAGGTGGATTGAAGGAGGATGGCATCCTGTTGGAGGTAACAGGCCCCAGCTTTTATGCCAAGGAAGGAAAATGTTTTGTTCCAGCTGCTGCCACCTGTCCAGGCCTTCTCTCTTTCTCCCTTTTCCCTCAGGCTGTCCTCAGGCTCTTGGGGCATCCCACACTTCCCTCCTAATAATTTTTAAAGAGTCTTGGCTCATCAGATTCAGCTAAGGTTGCAGACATCCTGCCCAGCACTCTCATAGATTATTTTTTTTTTGTATGGGGCCAGTTGAGATTAGCACCTCCAACTGTTCATCCTCTCACTGAGGTTTTCTCCCCAGGAATATGGAGACATTCTGTCAGCCTCAAAAATTTTTAGTACTTTGGGAATCGGTGATGGATTTGTTTAGTGACTGTTAAATAATGTGAAATTGGAGAACTGGACTTTGAGAGCTGTCAGAATTTCCTGTGATTTGGGGTTGAGACCTGTACTGACTCTTTCCATCTGTTACATTTCCTCAGTAGCTTTAGTATGTTAATTCCTCCAGCTCCATCCTGTTGATATCCTCATTTACAGCTAATTATGGAGGACATGAAAGGTTTACAGCAGAAATAACAAAGATTTAGCAAGTACCTTAAATGCCTGAATACTTTTCTTCAAGCACAGATGCTTAAACTTGGAAAACCAACAAAATCTGTGTGAAAAAAAACCCCGTTCTCTGGTGACTAAAGAGGTCCAATTCATGTAATAAATTTTAACAATATTTGTTCATAGCCAACAGAAAACCTGGATCATAAAATGGAGAATAAATCCCTTTTTAAGAGCAATTCCCTACTGCCCTTTTTTTTTTTTTGACATGTTGGAGGGACTGAAATTCCTCCAAGCACTCTGCACATCACCCAGTCTGACTGAACTGCCTCAGCCTGCCCAGGCTGGGGACGTGTCCCTGGTTTTACTGAATATTGTTCCACCTTCACATTTCTCTCCATTTACTGTAGTTCCCAGTCAGTGGAGATTAAGCTGCAAACTTTCCATTTCTAAAATTCACATTAAACTTAAATGATACCATTCCTTGGGTGGCTTCCAAGGAAAAGGAGATCGTGGATTTTGTCTGAATAGTTGTGCTCATAATTCCTTCTGTAATCTGTGTAAGACTCTAGATTAATTTCATGAGCCTGAGGATTTTTTTTTCACATAAATTACTAATGTAGAGTCAGTAACCAGGACTCCTAGTTCTCAAATACTTGATTTAGAGGAAATCCTCAGAGTCTGCTTTGTGTAATGTAAATTGACAGGGAATATTGATTGAGAACTAAAGAATTCTTATTATTTTCTTCTGTTTTAAGCTATATTTCAAACTGAAATTCCAGGTGGTTTATTTTCTGTAATTTAGTGGTTTCTAACAGAAGACAAAATCAGAGGCAGCTCTCTTGCCTCTTGTCCTCCTCAAGACACAATATTAAGAATCATTAATGCATTCTGTAGGGAGATGTGTCTGTAACAGAAAAAGTACTGGTTGTATTTAATATAACAATGCTGAATTCATAAAATTCAGCCTAAAATTCAAGATGATGTTTTTCTGTTAGGTATATAATCTTGAAATTCTTAATCAGCACCTCTTAAATTCATAATCAGTCATCCTCTTAAAAACCCCAGCAAACCTCACGACCTTCGATGAAGGGTTGCATATTGTGGATTCTTTGGAGTCTTCTCCTTTTGAGGATTTGTGTAACCAAACGTTCAGATTGCCACAACTGCTTTTTCTGTGAGTTTTGGTTAATGCATGCTTGTTTTATCAATGTGCAAGTGTTATGGTTTATGTTGCATATCAAAAGATTGAGCTGTTGATGAGACCAAATCTGACCCCATTTTTTTCTGTTTTTTTTCTTTCCTTCACACGTTTGGATCTCTGTTAGTCTTTGCCTTGGTGTCCCTTATTTTGCCAAATACAAAAAGTTCTTCTATTGCATTTCTAGGTAAACAAGCAAAATAATAAATGGAATAAAAATTCCTTCTTAATTTAATAAGGCCTGGATGCAGTACAGAAAGGGAATCCCTTTGTTTGAGGATCTAGGTCACCTCATAAGGAAAAGCTTTCCCAACTGTGAAAAATTTACATTTGCCATTTTCTTTGTTTTTTCTTTCTCTCTTTTTCCTTATGATGTGTCAGTATCCATACTCTTATTCTATGTTGGCCTTATGACAAAAAGGGAGGATGTTTTTTATTCTTGTAATTGAATGTCTTTTATCTGAGGTACATGGAAGTGTGAAAAATGAAATTCACCTTTTTGATAGGATTTAAAAGGTTTAGTAAAAGTCAATGAGGACAAGGCAATAAAGCAAAATACAGACCAGGGTGTCTCTGGCCAAGAGCACACCTGTCCCAGAGAACCCCTCCCATTAAATATGTAAATTTGAACTTTTCTAAGAGCTTATTTCCATGTTTCTGGGAGCTGTTTTGCACAACCACTCCTTGGTCCTGCCTTTTTAGAGCACTCGTGTTTCTTGGCTGTGGACTTAATTGATTCTTATCAGTCTTAATTTGAGCCTTGGTCTATAATTCCTACAGATGGTCAGTGCTGGAGCTGGGATATCAGCAGCAGATTCTTCATATCAGAGCAGGGTCTGCACTGGGTGTGACCCTGACCAGGCAGTGCTCACTCACTATAAACACACTTTATCAACTTTCTTTACTCTTAAACAAAACTCTATCTTTAAAACCTTTTCCATACCACACATAGAGTATCCACCCTATATGGGTGCAAAAAGAAAGAAAAAAACAATACTATAATATGTATTTATAACAACCTTATATGTACAACACTCATCTGAATATTTGCAAAAAGCCAACTTTGTAATCTGCCTTTATAGCAGAAGGGAGTGAGCAAGGAGGTTTGTCAGTGAAATGGGGAATGCTGGGTGCAGCAGGAAGGTTGGAGCAATTCTCTAGAGCTCTGCTCTGCTCTCCCTGGGAGGTTGGTGGGGCAGTGCCAGGGTAAAATCAGACCTGAGTATGCACAGGATGGTGCACACGATCTCCTGAGCCTTGTGCAGCGTCGAGCATGGGGCAGTGGCTGTGGCTGTGGAAGGGCTGTGGCAGTCCATGTGGCAGTGGCTGTGACAGTAACATGTGACTGTAACTGTGGCAGTAGCTGTGGCAGTGGCTGTGACAGTAACTGTGGCAGTGGCTGTGACAGTAACTGTGGCAGTGGCTGTGACAGGAGCTGTGGCAGTGGCTGTGGCAGTGCCTGTGGCAGTGGCTGTGGCAGTCCATGTGGCAGTGGCTGTGACAGTAACTGTGGCAGCCCATGTGACAGTAGCTGTGGCAGGAGCTGTGCCAGTGGCTGTGGCAATAACTGTGACAGTCCATGTGACAGTAGCTGTGGCTGTGGCAGTGGCTGTG
>VZTB01002293.1:25852-106121 GCA_013397245.1 Thryothorus ludovicianus
TGTGACAGTAACTGTGACAGTCCATGTGGCAGTGGCTGTGGCCATGGCAGTGGCTGTGGCAGTGGCTGTGACAGTCCATGTGACAATAACTGTGGCTGCCCGCTCAGGCCAGGCTCTGGTCCCGTGTGCCTGGAGCTCTGGTGGCTCTGTGCAGAGCCCCCTGCCCCTTCCCAGAACGATGCTGAGTTCCAAAGAGTTATAAACAGTTATAAAAAGTTATAAAAAGTTATAAAGAGCAGCTCTGTGCTGTGACTGCAGCTCTGCTGGCCTGGGAAGGCAGCGAGCAGTGCTGCTGAGAATCTGCCCTGAGCTAAGGAAATGATGAAATGGGAGGCATCTCCATCCTCTCAGATGGAAAATTTACTACCTGGAAATATCTGATCCCAGCTGATTGAGATCTGAGGGCGATAACAAGTTGGGTTTTTTTCTTAGAGCAGCTTTCATAGTGGTAGTGCCTTCAAATGTGTTTCTTCAAACTAGGCAGTGACAGAAATGTCTGGTGGAGGAGATAAGGATTTTTGCTCTTCCTTCAGAATAGGCACAAATTCATTCCCCCAAGAAAATGCCAATGCAGAACCTGCAAAATAAGGAAGAAATACATAGTCTGGCATTAACTGTTGTTTAGTTGTTTTTTCTTGCATTTTCAAAATGTCTTTTTGGAAGCACAGCAATAAACAGAGAAGTGTGAGGTCTCTGGTCTGTGTATTTATTATCAGCCCGTTGAGCTACATGAAAAATTACTCTGCTGCTCTTGCTCAAAAGGTGATGCTGCTGTTTTATTTTGGTGTTTTTTTCATAAAACTAGAGCACAACCTGACCAAGACAAGGAAGTTATTGGATGAGTCTCTATGAAATTGAATCTGTTTGTGACTGGTAAAGCCATCCTAAGCACGTACAGAAAGTTCCAGGGTGTCATAACAGAGGAATCTTGTTGCACTTTGTGTTGTTATTTTTTTTTTTCTCTCATTGAAATCTTGGCATTTAAAGCCTAATTCTGTTCCAAAACATTGTCTGCTCTTAGTGGATTACTCATTTTTTATTTCCTTCCACTTAAGTGTTCAGTTTTCTGAGGGATTTTACTTTGCAACGCATTGATGTAGGAAAAAAAAAAAAAAGAACTTATTTATCACTGCCATTAGACTTTTCAAAGGTGACACAGCTATTTGGAGTTCCAGGAAGGATGTGAGGGCTGAGGAGGTCTTGCTGCTTGCGGCAGATTTCAGATAAACTGTGAAATCCCCAGGATCATCATGGATGACTGATGGTCGCTCACACGTGAGGAGCAGGAATGATGCTCGGAGTGAACCTCACCTGTGAGTGAGCTGACTTTATTGTACCTCACCAGTTTTAGCAATCCCAGCATGATGCTTATATGCTTGTTTTATCAATGTGCAAGTGTTATGGTTTATGTTGCATATCAAAAGATTGAGCTGTTGATGAGACCAAATCTGACCCCATTTTATCCTGGTTTTTTTTTCTTTCCTCACACGTTTGGATCTCTGTGTTAGTCTTTGCCTTTGCCTTTGCAGTCTGTCATCTCCAGTGGTTATTCACAGGGAGAGCCTCTCAAAGATGAATTTTGGTGTATGTCTGTACAGAGCAAGAGGGCACAGCAGCTTGAAAACTTTCAGAACCTGTTTTGTGCAGCACTCTTGAGTCTGCTCGTTTAGTCAGGGGTTATTTTTTTGCAGCAATGGATGAAGCCTGTTGAAAAGTTACAGGAAGATCCTAAAATGTGTTGGTTTTGTAAAGCCCTTATCCTGTCCTTGTCTTTGAATAGGATGGTCCCACACTATGTGAGACCTTGTCAGTTGACCTTTATTTAAGAGGATGCATTTCTGCACTACCAAAAATACAGCTGAGAACAGTGGTGTGATAAACTCGTTCTCCTAATGCAGAGCTAGCTTGGAGATAGTCTGTCTAGTGTATGGATTGTGTGTAAAATGAAAAAATTAAAGTTGAATGCTGTCATCTTAGTGCTTTGAGAAGGGCTTAATTTAATCTTCCGTACTAAAGAGAGAAGAATAATGGGGAATTTAGATATAATGCCAAAGGAAGCTGAAAGTAGAGGCAGAAGGCCAAATGGAAAAATTCCTCTTTTGTGATACAGCCAAAGCCTTCCTGAGTTTTAACTTAATGCATGATTTATTGCCACTGCAGTTAGTTTTTGATACGGGCATGTAACATCATCAGCTTTTATACACTCCAGCAGGGTAGTATGACTGATTTGTTTCTTCAGGACACCAAAACCAACATTTGCACAATCTCTTTGGTGGATGGTATTGTAGCAATAACACTCAGATCCTGCTGAAGCCATGCTAGCACTAAAATCCTTGAAGGCCCTTCTTTAAACATCTCCATTTCTCAGCTCTGTTGCTGTGATGCAAATTCACTATATATATATATTTATTCTTCTATTGTTTGTCCTCACTCTATGAATCTGTGAGGTGTGACTGGAATGCTTTTCTGTCCCAGGTGACTTTGTTGGGTGATGGTGAATATTGTGATTCTGCTGCTGGTCCCCCTGTGTGATTTCTTTCTGAAGGAAATCAGCCATGTCCAAAGGCTGTATTACTTTTGGCAAAGAGCCAGGCTTTTAGAACATGCTGAAATGGAGACAACTGAAACTTTAATGTGTGTTGTCTATTTGTTCCCTGGGTACAAGCCAGAAGGTTTTAATTTGCTGTTGTGTTTGGGGGATCGTTAGGTTGGGTTTTGTTTTCTTTAATTTTGGAATATAGGATAAATATAAAGGCTTAATTGAGGAAATAGAGAATTTTGGGTTCATCTGACTGCCTGGCTCTTTCTGCTGACATGTACAGTGGAATCATTTTGTGCTCCACAGCAGTGATGTCTGCAAAATATTTTAATATTTTCATCTGGGAGGAGGGAAACTTCAGGCCTTTTGCTGTTGCACTCAGTGGAAATTCCTTGAAGGAGGGGGAATAATAAATGTTTTGGTCTAATTTGAGTGCTCCTTCCTCATTGTAAATAAAAGAATATTTTAATTAAAACAGGGTTTCGGAATGAGAGTTCTGCAGTGAAAAATATGTGTTGGAATGGATCTCAGAGGGAAAGCTGGAGGCAGAGAGAACAGAGGGTGATAAATGCACATAACAGCACCAAACCCTTTGCATTTTTATTTTGGGTATATTTTATTTGATTTGATTGTGATGCTGTATATGAAACTTGGACATCCTGCAGCCAAAGAAAAGCCAGTCTAGAAAGCAGTTTTATGTCAGAGCTGCTGTGACTGGTGTGAGAGGAGTGCAATCACTGCAAATTTCGGAAATGCTGACTTCAGAATATTGTACTGAGAAAAATAGGTTAATGATGTTGACTCTAGGTGGGAGCAGCCATTTGAGGACACTGAAGAACACAAGTTTTTTTTTTCAATTAGGTTTTATTGTGTTAAATATCTAAGCTTACCTATGGGAAGCTTCAGGTAAGTAACTCCTAAAGTGTAATATTAAGATTGAGGTGTCATTCATAGACTGCTTAGGAACTTTGTAGGTTTGAAACTTGTGTGTGTGTTTCAGAATCTCAAATTACCTCCATGCCCTGTCTTAAAATGTGGGAGGTTTCCAAGAGTGTGTTTATATTGTTGAAATCTGAATATAAGCATTTCAATCCAATAATAGAAATGTTTTCCTTTCTGTTGACATCTTTTGTTTTACTTGATGCAAATGTGTAAAGTAATGGGGCAGAAAGAAACATTGCAGTCAAATATCAGCTCTGGTCACAACAATTCTCAAAATAAGGCTTTTTCATGGGGTACCTTATAACAAGGCTGGACATTGGAAATGGAAAGTATTATGTTCACAATAGGTGGTTTCTCTGATTTAGTATTTTTATTGAAATAAAAGTTCATTCATTCACAACATGACCAGTAACTTCGTGTTTGGGGGCAGATTTTCCCACTTCTTGTGATAAAATCTGAAGAAATTGGAAAAGCTCTGTTTCTCTGAACACATTTTCAGCCTGTTAGCCAGGGCTGTTCTGGGGCTGCACATGGGGAAAGGAGATGGGGACAGTCTGGGCTGGCAGTATGGGAGAGGTGGAGGTGGGTTGGGTACAGAAAGTTTTATCTGAAGCTTTTGTCACTGTTCCCCTGCATGTGCTGTGTGTCTGTGCAGTGCCTGACAGACATTTCACAGGGGCTGTTCCAGTTGTACAAGCTGTAAATGCAAAGCTCAAAAATGCTAAAAGCATCTGAGAAAAGGGGAAATAACCAAATTGTGTTCTTGCCAAGAAGTGATGCCTTTTGCTGCCACTATGATCCAGGTGGTTATAAAACACAAAAAGTCTGTTCACCCATTGTCCTCTCACCCCTGTCCTCCAAAAAAACTCTGCATCCTGATTTGATTCACTTTCTGTCTTCATGGTAGACAACATATTTTCTTCCTTTCAGTCTGCTTTGTTTTAAAAATGACTTAAAGCAATAAAATCTGTGAAGTAAGAGCAGGACAGGATCTGGGGGGGTCTGTGAATTGTGGTGTTCTTTGGTTAATTTTAACTTTTTTTTCCTCATATGCCACTTAAAGCTGAACTTGTGAACTGAGGCAGCTGGGGCAGGACAAATGTTGAGAGCCAGAATTCTGGTTATCTTGTAAGCAGATTAAAATATCCAGTTTTCTCCATCTGGGGGAATTAAGGGTGTGGGTAACTGCAGCACGTGCAGGTCCAGAAATTTTAACACTTTTGTGCTGGACTAAAACTCAGAATTTTTTGCAGAGAGTTACTGCTCTGTTTTTGACTTGCTTGTTTCATGTTGCACAGATCTGTGTGTCTCAGGATCCTGTCAGCAGTTTTATCTCCAGCACCCAAGGCAGTGAATCTGCTCTGTCTGAACAAGGCAGTTTGATGATCTGAGGGCTTCAACCAATGTCACGCTGGGGTTTCACTACTCTATTTGCAAATGACATAGATAATTTCTATAAATACACTTATTTTTTCCTTTTTCACCTCTGCCTACTGTTCTGACACTTAACTTTGCCGTAGCAGTTGGAGCAGAGGGCATCCCACAAGAATCTCTTGGGATGTGCTTGTGTAAAAAGTCACAAAGCAAAAAAGGAGAAGAGTTGAGAAGAAAATATCTCAAGTTTCAGGACCAGTATTGCTCAACTGACTGCAAACTTGCGGTTTAGTGTCACCAGCAGCTTATTACAGTTACAGCAGATGTCACAATCATCACCTTTTGGGGTTTAAAAAAAAGTCTCTTTGTTTTTTTGGGCTGAATTTGCATAGCAGATGAGCTGCTGTTCATCAAGGAAGCCTGGAGTACAAGGCACTCTGCAATTTGAGCTTTTTTAGCCTTTTCCAGGCCTGTGGCAGTTCCAAATAACCCTTTCCAAATCCAAGTGCTTGAGTGCTCGCATCCATCGCTGTCATCGCTCAAGCCCTCATCTCTTGGCTTGTTTGTTACAATTTGTTATAACTGCAGCTAAAGCTTTTGATCCTGAAAAACATCTTTGAACTCAGCAGTGTTTTTTCTAGGCAACACAAACAACAGGGAGTTCATTGCTCTGCTGTTCAGCTTTGCACATTGGCTCCTCAAGGAATTCAGTTTCAGGATTTTCCCCAGATATTTTTGGTCTCGCTGGGTGGTTACTTGGAAAATTGCTTTCATCTCTCTGCCCATGACCACCCGTGATAATTGTGTTTTCTTGCAGCATGATGTAATATATAAGCATAGTGCTGGGATTGCTAAAGCTGAGGTACAATAAAGAATAATATTAAAACTAAGGAAAGGAGAAGATCACATCAGGATGAAGTACAACTGGAGAATTTATTGAACAAGCAATCATGAAATAACCCAAGGTGTTGCAATAGCTGCTGTGTGTTAGAATTCCAGTCCAGCAGTGGCAGTCAGTGTGAGCAGGGGGAGGCTGCACACAGCCTCAGCAGCTGCTGTTGCATTGAGATGTTTGACAGCATCCCACAACGTTATTCACTTGGGTCTTGAATCATTTTGGGGGATTTTTTTGGAGAAATTTTCGTACAGAAGTCAATGACCCATCTGTTTTCATTTAGGCACCTGCAGAGCTTTTAAAAATATTCTTCTCACACAAAGCATTTCATGTGTCTTTCCAGAAGTTGCAAAGGAACTTTTCTGAGGTCACTTAGACCTCTGTTTAGGTCCAAGGTATTTTAGGTATTTTTATTTAGGAATTGCTCACTGAGTGCAGGTGCAAGTGGGGTATTCCTGCTGCTCTGTACTGAGCAGCAGTAATAGAAATATTATAGATTTCTGTAATATAAATGTGACTGTTCCCTTGAATCCCATTTTCTGAACACAAAAACAACAGTGCTCCTCTGCACGTTTGGAAGTTGCACACCAGTTGTGCTGTTGTGCAAATGGATTGCTTGAGCAATATTCTGTGGTATTTCTGATAAAACCCACTTCCTGTGAGTGATTAGTCCCTGTCCTTGGAGGCAGTACTGGAACTAGATCCTTGTGAACATGTGAGTTACAGACTCAAACATGAGCCAATTGCAGTAAATTCACAATTAATACAAATTCCAGTTGTGTTGTACTGGTGTGTCCTGGGCTCATTGTGGCATGCAGAAAACCAGAAGGGTAAAAAACTTTACACCTGGCTTTTGAGAAAGATGAAACAATCCCTTACTGCTCAAAGTGTGCTTCACAAAACCCTGGCTGCCAAGTAATGTTTGTGAGGCTGGCTTTGATAAGTAACCCAAAGGGAAAGAATCCTGAGCAAAAATAATGTTTTAGTGATAACTGCCTTTGTCTTTTCACTCAGCTCAAGGAAATGAGTCATTAAAATGAACATAGGTAGGGGTAGACAAGCCTTTATTTTTCAAACAAACAAACAAGTCCTCTGGAGTTCTCAGGATTAAGAGTTGTTTTTGATGAAAACAGTTTATCCCCAGGAAAATGGAAGTGCTTACATGTTTAATCTTTGTCACCAACATCCCTCTCCTGCTCAAAAATTGCTATTTCTATAGCAACAATTTGAATTTATGTGACTGATGTAAATTCAAGGCAAAGTTGATAATTTTACAGATATTCTGTGCAAAGATAAAGGTGGGAGGAGCTCTGAGAGGACTCTTCAGAGGGCTTGGATAACTTAATTTTGGGGGTAATGGTTTCAAGGCATCTCAGTAGTGGCTTTGATTAATTCTTTTCAAAAGCTTCTCCAGTGATTTCTGTTATTGTTATTATTGCAGCTTTTTTATATGCTTTTATCCCTAGTTGCTCACTAGTCACTGCAGTTTTCTCATAGATTCAGTTGTGGTTTGGTTTTCTTTGCAGAGCCAGAATATTTCCTAAGATATCAATAAGAATAAGCAGCCCAGTTAATTCAGCCACGTTTAAAGCAAATTTCTTTTAAATTTCTTTAAATTCTTGCAGTGAATATTTTTCATTCAGTGGCACTCGTTGCCAGGTCTAACCTGCTACTGAAAACTCATTCTTGTTTATCTTGTTTGACAGTGTCAGCATTTCTGAGTTTGAATAATGTTGTCAGTTTTAATTTTGTAATGGATTAACAAAGGACCAGATTTATAAGTGAAAGTTTAAAACACAGCAAGTGTTTGTGGGGTCCCGCCTTGGCACCAGCAGAGTTTTATTTGTGCCACCCTCCCCTGGTTCTTTCCCCATCTCCTCCATCCCTGCAGTGCTGTGCTCACTCTGAGTTCCCCACTTTGGTGAAATTTTTTATATGTGCTTCAATATTTGAAAAACTGTAATGAGGCTTCTGTTACCTTTGTAAGATTGACATTGAGTTTTCTGGCATGAAACTGAATTTCAGGACTGGAAGCCTTCTGTGCTGGATAAGGCAGGACCTTCAGTATAAAATATTTTAATATAATACACTAAAGGTTGGAGTCAATGAGCTTGAAGGTCTTCTCCAAATTTAATGATTCTGTGATGAGGTTTTTATTTTGAAATAAACATGTTCTCTATATTTTTTTATCAGTTCCTCTCTGTCACATCAATTTTTTCGTTGTCCAAGTATGAAGAAGCATCTCTGTGCTGTTATTTTCTTTAGGCAGTTGGTGTAGGAGTCCTTTGATAAATACTGGTAAACTTTTCTTCTGTTAAAATCTGTTCTGTAAAAATATCTTTAATTCTGCTTAAACTCCCACTCTCCCCTCCAGGAAATAAAGAAGTGGAAACAATATGAACAGTAGAAATGACCTTTTCATTAATATTGCAAACAATGGAAGTGCAAGTGACTATCATATTAGAAGTATTTGCACAATAGTTAGATCCTGTTATCAAATTCTATTTTTTTACTGTACAGTTTAAAATTAGGAAGGCAGTTAAAAACTTGCAGTTTATTATTTAAGTATGTCTTGGGGGACTGCATGCAGATTTGTGTGTGCACAGAAGTATGAAAATAAACCATACCAGTCTGATGGAGAAATAAAATGATGATGTGAAACACTGCTTAAAATATTATTAAAATTTTCTTGATGCAAACAGAAGTCAGAGAATTATTGGGGAGGCTGCAGAGGCAGAGCCACTGAGTTGGATTATTCTGCATGACTCTTAGAAAGGCTTGGATTTTTTTTTTTTTCCTGAGGCTTCTACGGGCTTTAAATTTTTTGAACAAAGCTGTATATTTTCAGAATCCAATTTCTATGAAATAGATGTTTCTATCAGGCTTCAAGTAGAAGCATCTGGAGCAGTTTTTAGATACCTGCTTTGAAGTCAAGCCTTTGTTTTGGCTGGTTGTTCATACATTGATATGTGCAATATTTAATTTATAGAAAAGTCATATTCTTCTTAACTATGCAGTTGTTTTAGATTTTTTCATAGTTCTTTAGGCTGGCTTGACGAAAATTTTCAAAGGTTCAGTACTTTGAGTCAGGAAATGATAATAGAGTTGCTGGTAATTAAAGTGAATTTTTGCAGTCTTGTACCCTAAATTGAGTAGATACATTGAAATCTGCTCTTAAAAATAATTTTACAAGCTTGCAGGTGCTTATTTTTTTCTTTCTCTTTTGGATCCAAGTTTTGCTGTGCTCCCCTTCACAACCAGAGCTGTCTTTGGGTGAATTCTGCCATGGCTGGTGAAAAAGCTGCTCTGTGTTTCACATACAAACAGTTGCTGACATTTCCTGCACCATCAAATGTCAATTTTTGCTTCTACTGCTTCTGGGCAGGAGCGTGCAAGCTACCCAATGGTTTTTAGATTTTTGAGTGAAATTCTGGGACTAATTTAAATATTATTAAGGAACAAGATAGTAATTAAATTTACCAAATTAAAGCCACAAGATGGCATCAAATTGTCAACTCTGTCCTTTAGTCCTTTTTTTTTTTAAAGGTCAAAATACTACAGGCTTTTATGATCCCTCCATAAAAATCAGTTGGGAAAAGGAACATGCAGTGAAATAGTTTTTCCTTCCACCATTTGAACCTGTAAAGCTGCCATAAGATAACTTTAATAATTTGGTTTTAAACAGGAGGGTTTATTTTCTAAAGTGTAGCAGGAGTGACTGTTCAGGCAATTTTTCATTCCAGCTGGGAAGTGAAGGTAACCTGACTGTGGATGTTAATGCTCATTTAGACCTAAGAAAGGCACTAACTATCTAAAATATAAAATAATAACTGTGCCCTGATGAATCCGTCAGGTAAATATTGGTAATGGGTAATTTTTGTGAATTAATGCACAGTGTTTTAAAAAATTGTTGGTTTTAGAAAGGTCAAAAAATGTTCCAAAAGTTTTTAAAAGACAAAAAAACCCAACAAACCCCCAACACCCACTCTTAAGAAACTTAAATGCAACCATAGCTGTACTAACCACATTTACTAACCCCATATTTTAACTATGTTTACTAACTCTGTGTTTTAACCACATTTACTAACCCCATATTTTAACTACATTTACTAACTCTGTGTTTTAACCACATTTACTAACCCCATATTTTAACCACATTTACTAACCCCATGTTTTAACCACTTTTACTGACCACATCCTGAGCTGTTTTCCACTCATGCAGTGCTTTGTGAGCTCAGTGTTTTTTTGGTGTTTTGCTAAGTAACAAAAGGAATGCACTAAACACAAAAGCCTTGTTGAGCAGAGATATTTTCAATGTGTAAAATGACAGGGAGCACTGAAATGAGTCCCAGAGAGAAGCAGATCCAGCACTACTCAGGAAAGTGGAGCTGATTAAATTCTGTCTTAGGTTGTTGCTTCTGAGTGGTTAAAATGTAAATCATAACTAAACTATATATATATATATATAACCTTCTATGGTAAATTAGCAGAAGTAAACCAAGTAATATGTTTTTGATTAAAAAACAACGTTAAGTGGTTGTCTTAAAGAAGATTTGTATTTTTCAAATTACATGGTTTTGTTACTAAATTAGTTTCAGCTTATGAATATTCATAATACACTCCTTAACAGTGTCAAACAGCTTATGCATGAGAATTAGGTATGTCATTTTCGAGCAAAATTGTCTATGTATTCAGAAATTTTGAGGAAATGAATGTTCTTTAAATAGCTAAACAGTGATTTCTGCTGCTTGTGATGCTGCGGGTACAGCTGCATGAATAAAAGCTCCCTTAGCTGGAGCTCCAATTTGCAGCGTGCTGGTTACTTAAAAGTAACTTTCAGATTAAAAATTTCACAGGGGGAGATTTGAAACACCCTCCTGTGTGCTCAGTGAGAAATAATTCTGGCCTTTACAGGGAGGGAGAGTTTGCAAACAAGGAGTTGCCTCTGAGTAGCTGAGAGGCCACAAATCACCAGCAGCACATCCTTTGTGTAGCTGGATGCAACAGCCACAGAGGTTACTCTGGCAGATTATATTTNTAGGACCATAATATATATATTAGGAAAAGGAATATTATATTTGTAATATTCCTTTTCTCTGGGAGAAATCCTGGCATGGAGGTCTCTGTGGTTATACCTGCCTTAAGAACAGAGTTTGTCTTTAATCAGTTTGTTGTCGTAGGAAAAGCTTGTATCTCTATCTGAATACTTTTGAAAAGCATTAATTTTAAAGGAAAATATTAATAAAATTATCCTGCTAATGACTTCCTTGCTGACACCAGGTTTTCCTCTCCATGGCAGGTCTTGCCAACCACGACAGCTCTGTATTTCTGTTTTTTCCCTCACCTTAGTACATTTCTCTACAAATCTTCTGAAAAACGTGGGGCTGAAATATTTATCAGTTTCTTTTGCTCCATTGGCTGCAGCTTTTCCAGAATAGAAGGCAGTGGTTAGATCACTGAAAATCATAAAAAAAGATGAATCCTTTGGGTGTGAATCACCTCCAAAGGACTGATGGTGCTCCTTCAGTCAGGTGACAGCTGAGCTTTGAGGGTACCTCAGTGTCAGGAGCTGTGAGCTGAGGGAGCTTCATTCCTGAGATTATCATAGTCTAAGGTTTATAAACCAAAATCTGACACCTTCATCATTTATTGATTTGCAGAATTTGATCTTACAAATAGAATGGTCATGGGCATGGAAATGGTATTTACACATTTAAAAGAATTTATTTCCTACTATTAATCAGATATTTTTATGCATTTCTTTTTTCCTGTACTTTGTTGTTGGTTTGGGGAGGGCTGTGTTTGATTTCTTTCAGTTGCCACATTCTCAAAGTCTTTTTTGTTTCGGGCTCCTGCACTACATTTCCCATAAATCTAGAGCAGGCAGTTCAGAGGAGAGTGTGAGGGACTCCCAAACAGATCCTTTCCCAGTGGCTCCTTTAGGCTCCAGCCACTGGTTTGGCTTTGGTCATTATTTGGTTATAATTCCCCCCAGGTTTGTGTGCAGCAGCTCCTGGTCCTCCCCTCTGTGCAGGCGTGGGAGCCCTGGGTGAGTGGCACTGCTGAGTCCCTGGGGGTGGCAGGAGCAGTGAGGGACAGCACACAGGGCTGCTAAGGAAGGCAGCTCACCTAGATTTGGGATTTAGAAACTCAGAACTTTGCATTGCAGGAGTTGGTAATTTTGGTAATTCTTTACATTTCATCAAGTACTGTGAATTTAAGGAAGTGTGTGTTATGGGGGAATTCTTGGTTTCTTCAAAATGAGTAAGTAGTGCAGCACAGAATCATCCTTTTGACACAGAGCGTGGTGTCTTCCTACAGAAAGAGGTGCAAAATGTTTTATTTTTACTTTCTTGGAAAGTGGAAGTAAAAAGAAAGATGCTGTTTCTCAGTTGCAAGGCTTGTCTCAAAGGTAGTCAGCCTTTCCTGCTGCTCTTCCTCTAGAGTGTGGCAGTATTTTCATTTTTATGATTTTCTGAGTAATTCCTGTGAAAGGACAATGGCAAAAATACCTTTCCTCTGCTGCTGTAAAAGTGAGTCTCAAAATAACAGGTACTGACTCAAGTGCCCTACATAAATGTTGGTATTTCAATAATCAGAAAAAGAGTATAACAAAATTTGGGATGGACCCATTACTTGCAGTGCAGGGTTAAATCCTTATACTCAAGATTGATGAGAGGTTGCTGCGTGTAAAAGTTACAAAAGCTGCTCACTGCCCCAAATGTCAGCTTCAGTTTATTATCATAATCATGGGTGGCTTCACTAACACTCAGGGAAGAGAGGCTTGGTGTTGCCCTGATTTTTCAGGCTTTTCTTAATGCAGTTTCTAATTGGTTGTTTTTACTGTAACTAGCTTCTTTTTCTGGGTTGGAAGGACTTCTATTTGTTTGATAAGACGAAGTTATTTTTCATTCTTTTTTTGTGAAGAAACAATTGATAGACAATTGTCTTTACCAATGGGATAGGAGAGGTGTCAACCTTCTCCAATCTCTAGTCTTTGTAGACATGTTATAAATATTAGAGTCAGATGTTTAATAAATACTTGTTTTCAACTTTCTCAAGAGAAGGTGTCTGTGTATCTTTGTGTCCCACACAGCGACAGCTTGGAGTAAATTTGTTTTTTCTATGGGCTTGTGTGGGAGCCCATACTTGTACTTCAGAGATCTTGAGATAAGGAGTTGTAACTTTCATGATGGAAACTTAAAAGCAGTTCCTCTGAAGTGTTATTTGAATCATGGAGTGGGGCCTCTCGTTAGCTTTATTTTATTTTGCATTACAAAACACGCTGTTATTTATGCATGGACACAGGAGCCTGATAATGCAGTACTGGAGTCATTTCCAACAGGTTTTTATCTGAGTGAGATCTCTGACTTTTCTCACTGTCCCTTGCATGTAGGATACCTCACACGGCGTTGCAGTAATTTTCAGATAAAATCCACGGTTTTGTGTTAAAAGGGTTTTTTCTGTGGGCTCTGCAAACAGAAGTGGCTGGGATATGCTGCAGCTTTTGGCACGTTGGTGCTGTGGGTTCTGTTCAGGGGGGTTCCCAGCACTGGCTGAGAGCAGAATTGGTTCTTGCAGGAATTGTGTTGCTTTGGAAGCAGACAGGTGACCTCCCTGTTTTCTTTGGTGCTGCGTTGGCTCTGGGGAGTTAACGAGGATGGAGAGTAGTGCAGGTCTTTTGTGTGTTACATTAGGGTAATTGGATAAGGCATGAGCAGAACTAATTACCATGAGAGGGCTATTTCTGGGCACTGAAACTCCTCAAGTCAGGAATGCTTTGCAATTTCTTGGTCCTGGTTTTCCATCCAGAGCATGAGCGGATCTTGTTTGGAAATTTCTGCAGCCAGTTGCTGATTACATTACTAATTACATTACTAACCCTTGGTGAAAGTGATAGTAGGTAAAATGAACAATACCATGAGTAGGAAAGGTTTCTTTGAATGTATATTAAAGTGTATGATTTGTTAAAATGTATGACTGTAAAACTTTGAGTTTGTCTGTCTTCCCTAAACCTATAACAGACTCTACAGACTTTGGAATATTTTCTCTGTTTCCTTCCATCTCTTTAGTGGAATCATACTGCTCTCATATGTAATATTTCTGTATGTGTCCATTTGAAAAACTCCTGTACCTGGCACAGAAAATGAGCTGATTGTGTTGCCTCTTGTGTCTTTTCAAAGGAAGGAGCATCTGCCCGGAAAACACAAACCCCAGCAGCGCAGCCCGTGCCACGGCCAGGTAAGGGACACACTGCCACACGTGCTTCTGGCCCACAGGCAGGGCTTAGAAATTCTATTTCAAACTTTAGTTAGCTCAAGAATGAACTACAGACCATTTATCTTTGGCCTTTTACTGTGCATATATTGGAAAAAGCTTTTGTTTAATGTTATACCGTGGGACTCGGGGTCATTCTCTCCAGTTAGCCCATTGGAGGGATGCACTGCTGAAATTAAAAAGTCAAATATTCTTGGTTGTGGGCTTGGTATGTCACCAATTAAAATTTCACAAAATTCCCACTCAAATGTCTAACAAGAGCTGGTTAATACTCCAAGGATAAACAACTTAAGCAGAATAACTAATCTCCAAAGGAGATATATTATTAATTTTAGGATTAATATATCAGAAATAAGTTGTTCTCTCAATGTGTTATCATTGCTACTTCACACTTCTTAAGCACATAAGGTATTTGTAATGTAAATCCTCAACTGAGTTTTTAATTCTTATTTAGTAGATTTTGGCTACCAAGTCCATTGGTCTGTCAGATTGAATCTTGAGTTTTGATGCAGTGGTGGGATGGTAAATGTACTTTGCTTAAAGAAGAAACCCTTAGGATGAGTTTTTAGAAGTGTGTAACACCAGAACATGAGAGGGCCAGTGTTTGCAAACTGATGTGCAGATTTGCCCCTGGTTTACTCACTTTGAGACTTTAGTGGTTGGGTGGAAGAAGGTCTCGAGTGAAAGGAGCTATTTCAGGACAAGATGATGTCATGAAGGTCCTGGGGACATTCTGGGGGGCTTGGAAACAAAGCTGCCAGTTAAAATGAATATACTTTTTCTGGAAGTGCTGCTGGAATACTGTATATCCTCGTTGAGACTCTAAATGCTTTCAATGTGTGCCTTGCTAATTCCTTGAGATTTGTTTGCAGGATTTAATGCTTAGACTTAATATTGTAAAGCTGCTTCTTCCCCCAAAATCCATTCTAATATTGAATGTTCTCAGCACGCCTAAATGCTGCTGTGCACAGATTCTTCTGTTTGGTTATTTTGGAGCTGGAAAGGTCATGCTGCCTGTCATACTTATCTCAGTAGCTCTGTTAAGCATCCTGATGCAGATGGAGTTGACAGACAGCAGTATGAAAAGGGTAGAAGTGACAGAAACAGAAATGTGACTCAGTTGTCACAGTCCCTGCTGCTGGCTGTGGCTCCTTGGGCATTTCCTGCCAGCAGTGTGGGGTTTGTACATTGTACAGGTGATCCTGATAGTGCCCTGCTCTGAGGCAGCCCCATCCATTGGCTTCCATCTCTGTTGGAAATTGAAGACAGGTGTTGTAGGCACAAGAGGTTTCTCTTTCTCCCTGCACTGGGATATTTTTGTGTTTTGATATTTGGATATTTTAAGAATTCAGCTGTTCTATTCTTAGCAGTCAAAGCAACTGAAACCTGCTGTTTCCAAGAGGATGCTGCTTTGCACATAGGAAGCATTAGTTAAATTAGGCTAAACTGTTGTACAGTAGTCATTTGAAGAAAATACCTGAGATGTGCTCTGAAATTATATTTTTCAGCACCATTTTGCATGACCAACTTTTCTCCTAACCTGTCTTTGTACAGCTATTAGATTTCTTACAGATGCTTATTCTCCCTCCCTCTCTTTTTTGTTTTGTTATTTTTCACCTTAAAACAGCTGGCTCTGCCCATAATTTCAAGAACATTTTTACTTCAGGAGATACCTAGATTAAAAAAAAATAATTAAAAATCACTGGGTAGGTAAAGTTCATATAGTTCAATATAGTGTTGCCAATTATATCTGTGCATTTGACAGTGTCAGGAAAAGATAATTAAGGATATGGTCTCAATATTCCAACAATGGCAAGTATGTGCTGCGAATATTTATCCTGTTCTAGGAAGTTTCTGAAACAGTTGGTCATAAATAAACATGAGCAAGTTGGTGCTAAGCAATTGGAAGTCAATTAATGAAATTTGTCATGCATAGCAGCAGTTGAGACTGGAGTTAGTCTGCATCAACCTCTACTGCTCACCATTTTCTGAATGATGATAAACATGGATGATGATGATGATGATGATGATGATGATGATTACCAAGTGCTACACTTCTCTCCTGAAGTTAGGGCTCCTGAAAACTGAACTATGAAATGTTTTTTTGGGGAAGCCAGGCAGGTCAGCAATAGCACCAGAGGGAAGAAACAAAGATGCTTTTCCACTTTTGGAATGCAGTGCCTCCTGTTCTGAGGTGGTCACAGCTTGGAAGAATGGAGGGGAAATGTTTTCCTGAGGAGGTGGGGGCAGTTCTTTGGTTTCTACCAGTCCAAAAGTGGTTTTGTGGGTTCTTTGGTGGTTGAAGGTAATTTTGCTTGGGAGTAGGTTGTTTTTCTTCTTTTTCCCTTTATTTTTTCCTTTTCCTTTTTTTGGTTGATTGGGTGGTTTTCCCCTTGAGTGCCAAGCTTGACTGTTTCTGACTCCTGAAGACCAAGCTGCAATCCAAAATTAACCTGAGTAAGCCTAAAATTCAGGTTTTGATTGTTAAAAGTTCAATATATGTTCGGAATAGCTCAATCCCATGGATGTCAGGTGCAATAATGACTACTAATGAAAAGGTGAGGTGCAGAGATCAGTTTGTTGTGAAGGTTTTCCTGGTGCTTCAGCACTGCTGGTCTGAAGATCTACAAGCAGCTTTTTTCAAGATTGCTTTGATTTTTGCCCGTGGTGTCCTGGCCTTTTGTGGAGGATGGAGGGGAGATGAGTAACTTCAGTAAAACTGGGAGAGATTGACTCAGCTCTCCTGACATCTGCTTCAGATGGTCAAAAGCTGTTTGCTTTCTGAATACTCAAACTCAAATTATAAATCCCTACTTCCTCTTAGTGTCTCACATCTGTAAAAATCATCTCATGGCTGTAGTGGGACTCTTCCCTGTGCACTCCTGCAATCAAACAGATGCCTTGCAATGACATTTGGATTTATGTCCTAGTCATTCTGCTGTATTTTTTGTTTGTTTTTTTCCTCAGTTTCTCAAGCAAGACCACCTCCAAACCAGAAAAAAGGTGAGTGATTTTTAGTTACATGATCCTTTTAATTTTTGTGTGAATTGTGCCCAGTTTTCCTTTTTTTTTAATGACACTACAAGCAGCAATATAAGCAAGCAGTGGAATATATAGCATGTATCCTGTATTGCATAATAACATTCTATTTTGCTAAATATGGGTCCCACACATGTTGAGAGACTTGTGCTACAGGGATCTGCTTTTTTGGTGAATGAAAATATTGACTTTGAAAAGCTTTACTACTGTTTTCCTTGAGTATTTTCTCATGACTGAGACATTTCAAGCAGGAGTTTTGTTATGTACAGTTCTTTTAATGAATAAAGGGGGGAGGGGAGGAAACAACAACCAGAACACAACAAAAAAAAACCCCTCCAGGCAAGTCTAACTTTATTATCTCTACAGGATCTCGAACTCCCATAATCATTATTCCAGCAGCCACGACCTCTTTAATAACAATGCTTAATGCAAAGGACCTTCTGCAAGATTTGAAGTAAGTAGCTGATTAGAACACACTGTATAACAATTTGTTTTCAGATACAAAGTTATACTAGCACCTAATTAGTAATTAAGCAAGAGGGTTCGTGTACTCTCTTGTGACAAGCTAGTTTTACAGGCCAGAGTATAAAAGAAATTAATTCCTCTTGACTAGTAGGAAAAAAAGCAAAAACCTAATTCAGAGTTTTGGCTCAGTTATGACCTGTGAGCAGATTTAGGAAACTCTTGCAGTAATATTTGGAATGTGTGCAGTGCTTTTCTTTGATCTAACATCTGTGCAGCCACATGCAAGTGAACCCTTCCTGTGGAAGAAAGCTGAGAGAAGCTGACCAGGGGAACTCATGGATCTGAGAAAAAATTTTGGGAAAGGACACACTTATTGTAAAGGGGAAGGTGACCAGACAGGCTGTGTCAGCTGAACATCCCAGCTGGTTGTGCAAAGAAAGAATTTTTTTCTGAAGTTCACATATTGTCATTAAGTATTGATGCAGATGCATCTAGGGAGGTTTCAGTGAGTTGCTAAAACTTGTTTGTCACATCACAAAGCTGATTCTGAGATTTAATTCATTATGGGTGGATGAATCTTTCTGCTTGTCCAACAGATCATGGGTTTTAGACTTGCCTGTCAGTAAATATCAGGTAATTTTTTGGAAACAGTCATTTTCACAGAGAAATACACTGCTGTAGGTTGTCTGCAATGGTATGCCCAAAAAATGGAGGGGTCACCTTTTTATCACCTCCAGCACTCACCTTTTGTGATACTGTTGCTCTGCTTTTCATCCAAACCAGGCTCTTGTGGTGCTACAGCTCCTGCTGAGTTCCCTAGAATTGTTTAAAACTCTGAGATCCCAGGTGCCTTCTGATCCACTGCTAGTTCCAGTTCCTACCTTACTGCCACAGGTCACCCAAAATCCAGTGAGTGTGCTGACACTGGGTGTCTCTTCTGAAATACTTTGAGAGAAGGCTGGTTTTGAACATTACAGTTAAAAGCTCTGATCTGATGGGGTTGGCAGAGGGTGTTGTTTGTTTATTTGTTTATGTGGGGTTTTATATTTAGGAAGAAAACTCACAAGCCCTGGCTGTTCCAGCTGTATGATTTGTGACTTCCTGGCAGAGGTGTAGCCAGAAAGAATTAGAGGGTTGACAATTGGCCAGACACCAGTACAGTCACAAAAATCATCTCTCATCTTCCTCTGCTACAGTTTGAGCAGAGGAGGGGAAAATAACCAGTTAAACTAAAGCTTGTGGGGTTGAGGTAAGGATTAGGAGAAAATGCATTAGGGGCAAAATAGCTTCTAAAACTTTAAAGTGTAAAGAAAACTTAACAGAATTCAAGGTAGAATGATAAGAACTAAAATAAACCTTTAGAACACCTTTCCTCCTCCCCCCCAGCCTCTTTCTATTTCCCACCAACATAAAGAGACAAAAACTGGGATTTTGAGTCAGTTTACCACTTCTGAAAAGAAATCTTTCTTCAGTTTGCTTAGGGGGAGGATTCTGCCATGCCACAGGAAACAGTTCCTCGTGGCTTTAATTTTCACAAACAGCAGATGGAAATCACTGGGGGCTGCACTGGGATGTGCTGGGCCCAGTGGCTCCCCTGCCCAGTAGCCAGGCAGGGAGGGGGCTCCTCTCTTCTGTAGAAAGCAGGAAGTGAGAAAGAGCTTTCTGTGTTATTTTCATCCTTAAATATGATTTATAGAGGCGTGTGCAGCTTCTCTAATTGGCTTAGCAGTGTATCAGTTTTCAGAGCCAGCTGGCTGTTGGTTCTGTCAGCTCTGAAGGAAGCTGTAATGTTTGTCAGAGGGAAAGTCACTTCTGTGGCTTGACCCTTTTTCCTCCTCACCAAAAATTCAATTAAGGCAAACCCAGGGCAATCAGTGGGTCATGTGTGAGTGTGTCTGTGCCTGGAGCCAGAGTTTTCAGCTGCTCTCAGCTCCACTGGGGCAGTCCCAGTCACTTTGCCAAGGCCTGGCCCAAGAGGATGCTCATATTTAGAAATGATCCAGAACAGACTGAAAGGAAGTTTAAGGGTTCAAAGGATGACACTGTGTAAGTTACCTGTATGAAAGAGAAAGGGGAGATGAATCAGAAATGCAATAGCAGAATTCAGAAGAGTCAAATATTAATTTAGCCATGACAGGTCCTGGAGAATATGCCACCTGGTCTGCATTTGTTTGCATTCAGATTTATGGAAGTGCTTTGTTCAGGAATGGCTTCAGGGTTTATTTTTACTGTTAAGGTATGCAGAGTGTAGATCTAGCCTTGATGTAGAGTGTGATTGATAGAGATGTGATGGTTTTCCAAGGAAAGAAGATTTAGCTGATTTCTGCCTCCAGTCAGCACCTTCTTTAACTCATTTCCCACTTGCAGCAAAATTTGACAGAAGAGCAAAGATTTCAGACACTCCTTTCATTGCCTCAAGTTTTGGGATAAAGAAATATTGTCCAGGTAGAAAAGACACACCTCAATTAATCTTTCCTCCCTTACTCTTGCTGAGGAAAAAGCAGATTTGCATTTCTTGTATTTCTAGAGATTTGCCATCAGAGGGGATTGGTAACACAGCAAAAGGAGGAGAGATTTTTGGAGCTGGGAGTGTGAGAGCCATTGTAGGGGAGACTGAAGAAATGCAGAAGTTTGGGAGGGTGATGGCCCTGTGGTGCTTGGGGTGTGGATATCCCTGAGGCAACACAGTCTGTGAAATGTGTGAGCATAAAGAATGAGAATTTGGGTTTCGTAAATCAACTTTTGTGATTCTGTCCATTTGAATGTTTCTTGAAACAAAATAAGGAGAAAAAAATCAGCTGAAATTAAAGATGAAAAATAGTAATCAAAAATAGAGATCAAAACTTACAATCATAGCTGAGAATCTTTTAGGATACTTTTTGTCTACAATGCTGGACTTTTTTAATTCATTTATTTATTTTGTAAGGAGCTGCACTTCAATGCATTGTCACTCTAGAGATGAGAAAAATTATTTGTGGTATAATTGCCAGGCATTTTAGGTTGGTGGTTGTAAAATAAACAGGACATTCTTCATCCACTTCCGTGGTAGGACTTAAATTGAATTGCCAAGAACTGAGAGAAACCTATTAATTATACCAAGATTTTTACTAAGCCTTTTCATAGCTCTAGTATATTAATTTTTCATGCCAAATTTGACTGACATTTGTATGATGCTTAGCATCTTACTTTATCACTCATGTTAGGCTCTCTTTTAAGGTAGAGAATATGGAAAGCAAGAAAATTATCATGTATAGAAGGAAATACAAATGACAAGCTCAAAGCATGGCACTGGTTTAAGGTTTTGTTTTTAAGATATATAATTTTTCTATTCAATATATTTGTTGCAACTTATATTTTGAAGGGAGAAATTTCTATATGTGATTGTAATATATACAATTCACCTGCTGGATAATATGCAAATATTCTTGCTAAGTTTTTTTTTGAAAGGTTACTGATCTAAGATGCCAAGTACAACATGAAGTGAAGAGTTTCTAAAAGAGAAAATTTAATTTAAAATTAGAACTGCAATGCATTCTGGTATGTTGTGACACTTCTTTAAAATATTTTATATAATACATTTTATTCTTACTCACTATCTGAATGCAACGCTGGATATCACAATTACAATGTGAAATTGTTACTCAGTGTTTGAGAATACCTAAAGTCAGGCTTTTCAGAGGCAAGGCTTCTGCTTTGCATGGAGCCAAAGCAAAGCAGGAATTCCAGCAGGCAGATGAGAGTGATTAAATGTGATGATGGATTTTTATTGTGCTGATGCTCTTGCTTGTGATACATTTACCCAGATGTGGCCAGGCACCTCACTGGAGATTTATCCAGCTTTGATACAGAGTGAAGCATCTGGGGTAGATTCAGGCACGATGCAGTGTCAGAAAGCTTTGTTCTTTTGCAAAAATAGGTGTCTAAAGCTTTTGATACTGTAATTGAACAGAAATACTGGGAGAGTGGTGAAGTCTCCAGTTGTGAACACTATCAGACGTGTGTTGTGATGATCTGAGCTGCTGATCAGTTGCCTTTCTCTCCTTTCATGCATTTTTCAGTGTGCTGAGCTGGGGCCAGGCAGTGCTGCTCTCTCTGGAAGTGCTTTAAGGCAGAGCTGCCAGTGGGTGTGAGCTGAGAGCCCAGGCAGGAGCAGCTCAGGCAGTTCAGGGCATGGTCTCTGACCAGTTAACTCCCCAAACTGGTGCTGTTCACCTCAGGGGAGGGACCTGAGAGTGCACCATTTTCGTGTGGATCATGATTTTGGCAATTAACAGCGAGGGCTAATAATTCCCTACCCCTGCTAGGGGCATAAAAGTGCATTCTAAGTGGATAAATATTTTTTGTCTTTAATAGAGAATAGTAATCTGGAGAAGCAGCAAGAAACTGTAAGCTGGTGTACACTCAGCTTTCAGAGCCCATTTGTGCTGTATAAAAAGCTGTCAAGTACAAATGTGTAGTTAGGGCTCTGGCTATGGTATTATATAGTAATGTTATCAATAATCTCCAAGGGAAGATGGCATTTTTGGTGTTTAATACTCAGTTTTCTTGCTCTTGTGTTTTATGTCTGAGCAGTGATGACATAGGCCATATATATTTATAATCACACAGTAATTTCTATTGATTCTTATTTCTTGAGCACATGGCTTTTACTGTGCTTACTGAGGCAATGATTCCTGGAAATGCAGGCACATATTCTGTAAATTTTCTGTAAGCTGTCCTTTATTCCTGTACTCTGCATTTATCTGTGTGTATGTGCTTGCTTCAATGCTTGCTTTGTTGTCTTCTCTGCTGTGCCATTGAAATCTGCTCATTGATACTTTTTCCTTAACAAGACATCTTTGTGTTGTGTCCTAGAGAATTGCACTCAAAAAAATTCCATTTTTTTTCCAGGAAATAAAACTGAAGCCATTGTCTAGAAGGGACATAACTGAGGCACAAGTGAATGGTGCCCCAATGGCTGTAACACAATTTCTAGCTGAAATGGGCAGAAACTGCCAAAAACTTGTGTTGAAATGAATTCTTACAGAAACATTTCAAGCAGAGAATGCAAGAAGACTCAGGGTGCTGAAGTTGTTAGCAATATTGCCTCTACTCTCATTTGGCAGGGCAGCTTTGCTTTCCTGTTTCCATTTAAAATGTGTTTGCTTCCTCGCATTTACAAATTAAATTTAAAATGTGACCTTTTAGATCCCTGTTCAGATGAATATTTGATTATCACTGTAGTATGTGTAGGGCTGTTTAGTTTTTATTTACATAATCTCTAAGAGTTTGTTCTTGCTTAATGTAGGGGATGGAGAATAATAAAATTCTTTTCAAGGTGCTGGCTTTTCCTAGAAACTCTGCCAGTTGGATAAAAGGTGTTTGAGAGCTTGTTTCTCTTATATTTTTTTTAAATTTATCTTAATTATTTTCAGTCCAAATTCCTTTAGTTCTAATGGGTGATGTGAGACTCAGTAGTAGTTTTCTTAAAAGCTAAGGACCACCAAGCAAATCCTCATTTTAGGTTACAGAGTTTCCCATCAGTTATTATTGGCAGGGCAGGCCATGAGGAGTGCCCCTAATAAAGGTGCACCTCACTTTGGGGTTTTGGAATTAGCAAATTAAAGAGAAATATTTAAATTCTGGTGTCCCACTGAGTGGCTTTTTGCAGTGCAGAACTCAGCTGAATATCTCTGTGTAGCATGCAATGTGTGCCAGTTGTGATGGATAAAATGTATGTAAATATTAATGTATGTAAATATTAACTGTTTGCTAATTACTTCAACTATTTGGGAAATTATATACTTTTAGAAGTAAAGATAATATTTTAGATGGCCAATGTGTGCTTTTCTCCCAGTGTCCTGTACAGCTTTTTTGTGTGTATTTCCTTTGGAATGATGGTGTTTCACATGTACTAGACAGACAAGCATAATTTAATTTATAGCTCCTCATTTCACACCTGTGATGCTTTTTCTGTATTTGCAGTTTAGTCAACTTTAATGCACCATTCATAGTTATTTGCAGGTGTTGGGGTTTTTTTAATTTCCCAGTGCAGTTGTATCAATTGAATGCATTTGGACACACATTTCAGAAATTGCTTGTGACTTTCTGTTTCTGAAACACATTCCATCATGAGGAATATGAGGGGGCATAATCTGTTAGTTTATATTGGGAAAGTAAAACAGTTTTGCTTGGAGGTTTATTGACAGTTTTCACCTACTGCCTTAAAACATGTTTGGTTGCTTGTTTATTTTTGTTGGTTTTTTTTCCCAAATGCCATTTTCTCCTTGGGTATGTAGTGAAAACTGGTGTTTTCAAGTTAACTGAATAATTAACTTTTCTTCATATTCAATCTCGCATTTTTTTTCCTGATTATCCAACAATGAGAAGTGCAGTCTGCTTGTTAAAGCACATTGAAATTTGGGTTTCAGTATTCAAATAGAAATAAATTGAAGAGAACAAATAGAAATGCTGTAAACAACTTACCCAAAAAATGCAGTAAACTGCTCAAAAGCACCATATGCACTGTAATGAAGAGAAATGTTACCAACCATGTACTGTGCTTTTAAAAATGTACCACAAATCCTCCTGCTAACTACTGCAGTTAAGGGAAACAGAGTTTTATTTTGATTCAGGAACTTTGGCAGTGAAATGCCAGCAGCAGACAGGGTTGTAGTGCAGCTGAATATTCTATTCAATATTCTGAACAGAATATTGGGAGAGCACAGACCTGAACTCTTCCTGTGCTGGTCTGGAAGGTGCTGCTGCTCACAGCAAATCCCCTTTCCATGACACACCTCGAATTTTGGGGCAGGCATGGCTCTGTTACTTTTCTTTTATCCTGAGATTTATCAGTAAAAAGGCCCACACTACTCTCACATTTATGATGCCAGTTTTGAAACCTGTTCTGGGTATTTTATTATCACCATAAAGAAGGGGGCCTTGGAATGCAATTGCATTTGGTTTTTAAGGTGAGAGGGCTGGAAGATTAAGGATCTGTAATTAATTGGAGGGAGGAAAGCCTTGTCACATCTTAGCATTTATTTTTGTTATATGGAGGTTATATATGACATGGAGGGCCACGTTATTTGGATTTTGCAAGCTCTTATTCCATCACAGAATCTGTTTAGAAAAAATAACAACCAAAAATCTGTAGTGTCATGCATCATAGTAACCAGATGAATCATTGATAGTGTAAAATCACCATCCTCCAAAAAAATGAAACCTCACTCAGAACCATTTTTTGACCAAAAATACCATCTTTCTTGAGAAAATTCTAATTGCTAATAATTCTAATGGCTCCAGGAGCTCTTAAAATTTGCTTCAGGAAGCAATTGTTTCAACACCCAGGTTGCCCTTGGTCACTAGAGGAGGAGCTGTGGTCACTTTGCAGGTTGTGGTCTGGCTCCTCACCTGCAGGTGTGTTGTGTCAAGCCCCCAGTGCCCAAGAACAGGTCAGGCTGTATTTTTGAGGCACAATTCTGAAATATTATTCTCACCTTTTTTTGATGTTCTGGATGAGCAGTGATGGAGACTGGGGATCCTGAGGTGGCTTCAGTGCCTGCTGTCAGTAATGCCAAGTTCTGATAAAGCTGTTCCTTGTCCTGCTGACTCCCTCAAATAAATTGCCCTTGTCCACTGAAGGGTTTTTTATTCCCTAAGGTTTGTGCCATCAGATGAGAAGAAGAAGCAGGGCTGTCAACGAGAGAATGAGACTCTAATTCAGAGGAGGAAGGACCAGATGCAGCCAGGGGGAACCACAGTCAGTGTCACTGTCCCTTACAGAGTCGTCGACCAACCTCTGAAACTCATGCCACAGGACTGGTAAGAACATTTCTCCTTGACACCATTTCTTAGCCAGAATTTGGAGGGGAGCAGCAAAATGCTCTGAAATTTGCTGAAAATGAAGATGCAGATATAAGGATTTTATTGACTGTACAGGAATCTTCTGCTGAAGGTAATACGGAGATAAATTAATCTAGAAGATCTTTAAAACTTGCAACACTTTCTATTTTATAAATATATAAAATATACTTCTAGTTTATAAATATATTAATATTTAATATATACTATAATATGTTAATTATATTAATACAATTGTGTAGTATATAATTGATCTTATATAAATGTGTGAGCTGCACATTTAATATTTTTGGGTTTGCCAATGCCAATATTATTGGGTTTGCCAGAAATGCTCCAGAAATTCCAACAGAAATGTTCATATTATTATTGTTCTGCTTTGTGATTGTGTAACATGAGAGTCACTGAGCCATGATCTGCAAGGAATCCCCTCCTCTCCTGTCTGCTTTCTGAGGGAAGATAAGTTTGCAGGCCACCAGCATCTGACATTCCAACTTTTTTAATAGCTAAAGGAAGAAAATACATCAGACAGTAAAGACTGAAGTGTGATTCCAGTATTGGAATTATTGGAATTTTATTTCTGAAGGAAGAGCCTAGTTGCAGAAAGGGAATAATAGATAGTTTTTACTTTTATGAAAAAGCTGGAAATGGATTATTTGGTCTGTAACACGTTCTTCAAGGCTATAAAAAAGAGCTCTCTTTGAACAGAAAAACTCTGGAGAAGCATTTTTATTGTTATTTGACATATTTTTGTTGTTTGATGATGTGCATTATGCAGCATTTTTACTTCTTCCTCAAAAGGACATGAACAATGCCATATTTGGTGGTTTTATAATTTCCAAATTAGATTTTAATGGAGAGAAATACTTGAAAAGGTTCTGTTCCTAAATCAATCATTCTCTGTATTTAGAACTTGAATTAATCAGAAATCAGTGGATTAAAAATTCTAAATATTAAATAGCATGTAAAATGTTTAATGATCAAACCTTTAAGAACCATCTAAACTATTTTCTAAAGTACTTCTGACCAAAGACATGAAGTGGTGTGTGGTTTTTTATCTTGGTTTTACCCAGGGAAACCATTATAAAACCTGCAAAATAAAACCCCAGACCACAAAACTTCACCTTAATTATTCTTTTTCATTTGGGATTTAGTGGATTTAATGATAAATTAAATTTGAGGATTAGATTAGAGAGGCAGTTATTTGTTGTGGTAGGTAGGAACTGTGGGTGGAGGATAAATGTTCAAGAGAAAGACAGACCATATTGTGGGGATGTCATTCATTCTCAAAGGTGGGGTTTTTTAATTTTACTGATGCAAAAAGCTTAATCTTAATCACAAATTTATTTTCTTAGACCACAGGTAATGGTTGTGTTCTCTTAAAACAGCAGAAATTTCACTTTGCAGAAATTTAGCAGCTGTTGCTTCTCGTTAACTTTCATCCGGCCATGTTGAGAATAAAAGCTTTTAAATCTGCACATCTCAGTTTCAAATGCCATTTGCAGAAGATTATCCCTGAAAATGTTGGAGCACTTTTCAAAAGCAAAGTAACGATGATCACAAATAAACACTTGACTTCTAAAAATTGTGACCTGAGAAACTGAGCTGCAAAGGGACAGGGCAGAAAGCCCAGAGGAACCACAGGAATGTTTGGTTTTATTTTTTAATTTACAAGAGGAAAAGAATTGTGCTGGAGGTGTGGTTGCTATAAATGTGCTATCCTGCTCTAGAAAAGAAGCAGCTGAGCTGAGGCTGTGCCTGTTTGGGACATCAGGTGGCTGAGGTGTCCCAGGCCATGCCCTTGTCCCCTCTGTGTGTTCCAGGGACCGCGTGGTGGCCGTGTTTGTCCAGGGCCCGGCCTGGCAGTTCAAGGGCTGGCCTTGGCTCCTGCCAGATGGATCTCCTGTTGATATCTTTGCAAAAAGTAAGGGATTGCTTTTGTTCCTTGGTTTGGGGGTTGTGTTTGGGGTTTCCTGTGGGGTGTTTGGGGTTTCCTGTGGGGTGTTTGTGCTCGTGGCAGAGCGTTGCCAAAGTGCTGAGCAGACTCTGGGCTCTGAGCACTTTGGGAACCAGGGCTGGTCTCTGACTGCCCTGGAGGCTCAGGGACCTGGGCAGGGGGCTCAGAGACCCTGGAACAGAGCCCAGAACACCTGAGATTTGGATTTTAGCCCATGGGAAACGATTGCCCACCTTCAAAGAAGAATTACAGCTCACAAGAGTTTAAATAGAGTAGTAATAAGTTTGTCACAGGGTGTAAAAGTAGTTTTTGGGTTTTGGTACAGGGGCTGTGTGAGGCCAAGATGGAGGAACCTCGTGGTTTTTTAGGTTTCTTCCTTCTTCTTCACCTTCTCCATTTCTGCTGTGATGGTGGCACAGGGGATTGGTTTACAGTAGAAATTGACTGTCTAACAGAGGTGATAGGTATTGGAAAGTAACTGTAAATAATGTAAATGTAGTTTTTAGTATAAAAGATAAACACTGCCTCTGAGGGGGGAGAAGGCCTTTGGCTGTCCTGCTGGAAGAAGCTCAGCAGTCAGAGAGAGAATGTTTTAGATAAGACTGAATAAACAACCTTGAGAAAGAGACCTGAAGAGTTTCAGCTTTTTCTTCCATCTCGGGCGTGGAAGAGAGGACTTTATTAGCTCGGGGAATTTCTGCAAAAGCAGCAAACCCGACAGGTCTCCTCACATGGCAAATATTCCCATGGCCTTTGCTCTTCTTCTGCTCTGATCTGTGGGAGCTCATGGAAATCTTCTGAGAGCTGTCAGCTGCAAGAGTCACAAATAGCTGCTGTACAAATCTGCTTTCCAATCTCCTGAAAAAAGGGTGAACAGACAATGTGTATTCCAACAATTCATGGATAACAGATTTACAGGCTGTCTTCACATTCCAGTGCTGCTTTGAAGAGAGGATTAATCACCCAGTGTGCCACTAAGAGAGCAGTGAAAATATGATTTGGTGTCTGACAAAAACTTCAGAGTTTTACAAAGTTTAGGTTGCAAGTGAGCTAGATGTTAGCATTGAATAGATCAGAACAGGAGTTTTGAGTCCCCACACCTGTGGTGCTTTGAGGCACTTCTCTGGCACAATTCACCCATCTGACAGAGGGTGATAATAATATTTAAGGAATAGATATTATTAGATAATATCTAAAGAATCTGCCAGCTTCTCTTCTCTATTGCTTCAGTTCAGTGTTGCCTTAAAAAACAGACCTTTTTGTGATGTCCTATAGTTTCAGATTGTTTTAAGAAATGCCAAACCAACATTATATATATATAATCACATACACACACACAAACAAAAAAAGGCAACAGACCCAAACCCACTTTAGACCCAAACTGAACTTTTAGGTCAGTTCTACCATCTTGCAGTCAGGGTGATGAGGATACAGGTTTGATAAGTTTTTGTGTGTGCCCCTCTTTGGTATGTGATGTAAAATCTGGAAGGAGAGTGCTGCTTTGTTGAGCAGCAAGGAAAAAACTCAAGGGTGGGACAGGAAGCTAAGGATGGGTCTGTGAATGGGAAAAATAGATTGAGTCACTAAAAGGGGGGATTGAGAATGAGCAGGGAGAGAAAGAGCCTGAAAGTCATTGTGAAAATCCAACTATGCCACAGAGGGAGAGTTTAACGAGAGAGACTAATGAAAGAAGGAAATAGCACTTCAAAATAAAGATACTGAGAAAATGGCAATTGCAAAAAGCAAAGCCAAGAAAAATGCAATGAAATATTGAAGGTCTAGAGTTACATGCTGCTTCTATTAATTTTATCTTTTTTATGCACACATGTGTGGAGGCTGTAGGAATTGTTCTGACTTGCTTTGACACACCTGACCACTACAGAAGCACTAAACTCTCCCCATTTGTGCCAAATGCTTTCCTGTTTGCTGCAGTTAAAGCTTTTCATCTCAAATACGACGAGGTGCGCCTGGACCCCAACGTGCAGAAATGGGATGTGACAGTGTTAGAGCTCAGCTACCACAAAAGACACCTGGACAGGCCGGTGTTCCTGCGCTTCTGGGAGACTTTGGACAGGTATGCTTCCTGCTCAAAGTCCTTTGTGTCCATGCTTGGGTGGTTTTGGAGGGAATGAAAACCTCTGGCAGCCAGGGGATTGTTTACAGCTTAGATATCTGAACNGAGTCCTTCGTGTCCATGCTCGGGTGGTTTTGGTGGGAATGAAAACCTCTGTTTACAGCTTAGATATCTGAACAGTGTTTTAGCTTGGAAACGCTGCTTGTTTTGGTTTTCCCTGGTGATACAGTTAATAAAGTGTTTCTAGACTGTAAGTAATCAGCTCCGAAGTGTGGATTTAAAGAAGGGTAGTTACCATTAATCATTGATTAGTCCCATGATTCCCCACCTTCTGATTCTCTGGCTCTGAACCCTCCTTAAGGGGAATTTCACTGCAATACCTCGTTCATGTTGTAGAGAAGAAACTTTGTTATCATGAAGCAGTTGAAGAAATACTGAGGGAGGGGAGAAGCCCATGCATTTCATGAATGTTGAATTTTTTCATGTTGATTCACAGCAAACTGCCTGAATGATTGAGTGAAAAAGAAAAATCCTGTGGGAATTGTCAAAATAATTGCAATCATCAAACTTTCCTTGGCATTCTATTTAAAATTTCAGGTGAACAATATATCTGAACTCCCAGAATGAAGCAACAGTCTTTCAGTGTTAGAGGTCATGCAATGCCTTGGAACACTGAGTTTTCTTTGAGGCAAGGCTGTAGCTGGCTGTTAGTGAGACAAATCCTGAGCACAACACATTGCATCTCTTTGGCAACTTTCTAATTCCCTAACAATTCTCTTTTTACAATGCCTGTGCATTTGATTTCTGCCAGTAAAATTGCTACAAATGCCACAAGGGTAGTAATGCTGTGTTCTGTTAATTTTGTTTCAGGTATATGGTAAAGCACAAATCTCACTTGAGGTTCTGAATCCTTCAGCTGCCATTTATTTCCTGGAGTATGGATTGAAAAAAAATGGAAGGGGCTCCAGTCTGGAGACCAGAGCTCACACTATATATGTCAAGAACTTTACAAATGAGGAAGGGTCACAGTTTAAACTTTTTATAAAATCTTATTTGGATGATTCATGCTATGGCAGGTTGATAACCTGTTGTTATTCAGAAGCAAAGGGGTTTTGCTTAAAACTATTTTTTTAATGTTGTTAGCCTTCTAGTCTGCAACCCAAATTGTATATTTTGATAGCAGCAGTTTCTTCTCTGTTTTGTTAAATTAGCCACATTTTTAACTGATGTGTTTTGTTCCTGAGTAGAGGGTAGCTGGATCCCCACGTGTGTGTGCGTGTGTGCGTGGGTGTGTGTAAATAAATGTGTGGGTGTGTCTAGACATAGAGTGTACAAAAAAAAATAATTATAGACACACTTAGATGTTTCCAGGCTTTCTAAACCACTTAGCTTCTGAGCTTAGTTTGGGGTTTCTTTGCTTACTGTTTCACTTACTGAAGATATTTTGTTTTGTGAATGATATTACATTTTAGTCAATAGGAGTTGCAAACTGAGCAAAGTGAAAGTTGTTTTCGATGAATCAAAATGTCAACCTGTATATGTATATTCTGTCAGTCTTTGTTGAAAAAGGGAAGATGGAAAATCTATAAACAGTTTTTTTTTTGGATTTGTAATGTCCCAGTTTACTAAATCTTTAAACTTTATTATAGGCATATCTTCAAGTCATGTTAATTTTAAATTGCCATTCTCCACACACATCTCTTTCTTTAAACTGAAAGTATGCATGTGTACATTCCCATCTAGCAAATACCTTTGCATATGAGTCTAAATGTTAACCTAGATTAAATGATGGATAGAGGAGGAGAGAGTTGGATTTTTTTTTTTTTCTTCCTGGAACAGCCACCATAAGGAATGAATAATTTTAACTTCTTTGCATTTATACCTCTAACACTATTTTCTTGTGACACAAGTAGCCCAGACTGTGTACAGGAGTTGTAATTTTCTGAGTGGCTAAAATGGCCTCCTAAGAGTCCTGCATTGGAATGGAAAATCAGCCTTCTCCAATTACCAAAGAACAGATTTGCTTCATCTGCAGTGTGAGGCCAGAAAATCCTGGTGTTTGTACCAATTTACAGCATCTCTGTATCTATGGAATAACATTAAGTTCATGTTGCATACCAGTGAATGTAGAGAATGATCAAATACTGTAACACCTGCATGATGTTTTTCTGGGATAGAAAATACATGTTTATATTCCTGTTCTTGAAATTCCAAACCATGTTTTTTTAATATACTTTACATTTAAGGTTTGACAAAAATAAAATGTTCTACCTATTCTGATTTGGTTTTTATTTGATGTTAACTTCATTTTTAGTAAAACTCAAAGTCACATATCCAGAAGAGGTTTTAAAAACTATGTCTTAAGGTTATGAGGTCTGACATCTAATTATATATTTCCATCCCTGCTATATTGAGACTGTATTTTCCAATGGTCCTCATGGAAATGTGAAAACTCAAACCACCAAAGCAGCCCTGCCATGAATCCCAAGATTGGAAGCAGCTGACCCTGGATTTTGGAATGGATTCAGCGTGACTGGGAAGAGTGGGCACGACAGAACTCCTGGGATGTCTCCTGTTTGTGTGGGCTCTTGGGCACTTCCCCATTTCTGTGTTTTCCACGTACTTCAGCTGATCAGAAATGTGTCCGTGTCATCCTGGGGCTGGCTGAAACATTGAGTATTTGGTTTTAATCTGTACTGTGCAGAGCAAAGCTCTGATGGCTTCTTCCAACACAGCAGCTGCTCCCACGAGCGAGTGGCTCAATTTACAGTTCATTTCTGCTTCAAATAGTGAGATATCCTGTGTGCTTTTTTAACTTGAACATTTCCAATTAGAAATGTCTTTGTTTTGTCACACTTAATAAGTACATCGTGGCCTGTACTGTTTTAAAGAGACTTCTAGAAAGCTTGTAAAGCAAATTTTGGAGAGGTGTGTGCTTCACGTGCAGTGTGGTATGCAGACCATGGGCTGGATTTGCAATAGGCAAGGGTCAGTTGTCTTTGTGTCCTCTGCTTCATTTGTGTTTTCATGCAGGTGTAATCCCAGATCCAGTGTTGTAAACAGGAGATGGCTTCATTTAGATGCAGATTTATGTATTTATTGGCACTTAACTCCTCTGAAACGACTGAATTTCCGTGGATGTGGAATGGGCAGAAGAGCAACATCCATGAAATCTTTGTGTGACCTGTGTTGGTTTTTATGTGTTGAGGACAGACCTTTAACATCACAGAATTTCGTACTGGCAAACAGTTTGTGACCCAAGTTACACAATATGAGTTTGTGAAGGAGCTGGCAAATGATTGTGCATATTTTTGTCAGTCATAAAAGTAGTGATGTTTATAAAATGAGCCGTTTTGCAATCAGATTCCTGCTGACATTATTGGAAGTTTAATTAGGTTGTCAGAATAGCATTCCTGCTGCCTTCATAAATAATTGCACATAGATTATGAAACTACTTGGACTTAAAAATTTAGCCTTAGAGCAGCATTTTGCAACACAGCTGGAATTTTAGACACTTATGCTTAATTTATCTACACGTTAATGTAGAGTAATAAAGAAAGCTGATCCTAAGAAGTGGGGAAGCTGGAGGAGCAGACATCTGTTTTACTAAGCTGCTTTCTTATTGCTGAGCAAATTCGAGGTGTATAAAGTGTGTAAATTGTACTCAATTAAAATGTACAACTACAGCTGAGCTACTGCCCTGATGTAATATTGTTTATTGAACAGCAGAATGACACCAGCATGAGAATCAGATCTCAAATTGGCTGTTCCTGTTATTCAGCTTCAGTGTCATAACTCTGCACTGATTCATGAGTATCAGAGGAGTGAGATGGAGTGTGATTGTTGCCTTCAGGAGGCTGAGCTGGCACAGAGAGCAGAGCAGGAGGATAAAGCAGGGATTATTAAAGGCCTCACTGGGCACACCTGGGCACACAAGAGTCCAGCCAGGCCACAGCCAAGGTGCCCCAAAATGGGCACAGAATGGGCACCTGATCACGAGGCTCCACACTTTGATAAGTTCTGCTCCATCAGCAGATCAGAATCAATTGTCCAAGCACAGCTCCAGGTTATGAAGCTCCATCCTCCTGGTTTTTCCTTCTCCCTTCAGCGCTGTTTTTGTTCTTGGGCCTGAAAGTTGTCCTTGGTGTGGAGCTGGAGCAGGAATTGTTTTGTCTGTCTGCTCTGTGAAGAGAGCTCAGTAGCACTGAATATGAAACCTAAAACTGCCCACTAAAACAGCACAGGATGTAAAACATAAGAGCTTAAAACCTTCATGGTAAGTTGAGAATTGTAGTCTGTTATTGGGCTCATGTACTGTTAGCAGGTGATTATTGCTTTTACAAACAGGGTTAGTGGGGCCAGAAGTTGTACCTGAAGGAATGATTTTATATTGAAAGCTTTTGAATGTTAGTTTGAACAAAGCAGGAAAAAAATGGGAATTTTTTTTGTAAGGTAAAGTAGGGCAACTGCAGGGACTCACAAAGCTGAAGAAATTGCAGATCAGCATCCTCAGCTGAGTAGGCTCAGCTATTTAGGGGTTACCTGGAAATGTTTGTTGGAAGATGGTTTTACAAATAGGTACTAAAGTTAGTGCTTGAGCTAGACAATTTATGGAACTGTTCTGCAATGCTATGAACCTTTTTATGTCTGAATTCAGAAGAAAATGCAGATAGCAAATTGTGTGCTGTTGCCCTTCATCATAAATTAAACTATTATGTTATATTTGACAGGAAATTCCAAACAGCAGATTTGTTTTTGGCTTTCATTTGCTGTGCAGTTGGTGTAAAAATTACTGCCATTCTCTACAGGGACATGCAAAAGTAAGTTTTATTAGTGCAGCCTCTATTCTTTTGTTGGTGAAATATGCACTTAGTTGCTAATTCTTGCAAATGCTATACCAGAAAAAAAAAAAGCTGATCAAAATTAATGGCTTAGTGGTTTTAAAATATAATGTAGTGAATGCATTTTAATTCAAAAGCCATAACTAATGCCAAGTACTTTATTAGAGCAATGTGTTCATGAAAAATTAAAATCCCTGCCTGAAGAAACTGCTGGCCAAGTAGGTTACAGTTCAACTAAAGTGTGAAAAAATGTACCACAAACTGCAATCTCCAAATGTCATATCCTGAGCTGCTCATTTGTAACCCAATGGATTTTTATTTATTTCTGTCTGTTAATTCTTTTGGTGTATTTCAAAAGCAGAAAAGCTGTTTACTTGCTTCACAAGGTTCCTGCGTGTATCACTGGAAATCTTCAGCTGCAGTTGCTTCAGAGTCTGTAGATTTTGTGAATGTGTGGGTTATAAATTCTAGCCTGTGTCAGTGGGCCCATAAAAAACAAACAATTTTGAAGGCTGAAATTCAAATGAAATCTCAAAAGAACCCTCTGGGAAGAGCTGCTGTTGAATGACAGAGAAAACAAACTTTCCATGAGACTAAACCTTGAAACTATGACATAACTGCCATAAACTTGTGTTGAATAGACTGTTAGATTTAAATCTTTGGAAATATCTTGTCACATGACCTGTTATTTAAGCTCTGAACTGTTAATGATGTTTTTTACAGAGTTATAGTTCAGCATTAACTCAAGTCCAGCTTTTGGAAGTTCCTGGTAAAGGTATCTTGTGGACTTTAAAAGGTGGGATGTTTTTCTAATTGCAGAGTCAGCTTAGCCCTGAGAGAGGAAACAAAGCATGTTTCTCATGTTCCTGTCAGTTGAGACCAAACCTGCAGTTTCATAACACCGAATGCATTTTTATTGGTGAAATTGGCTGTAAAAAATACCTTAAAGAAACAGCTTCTAATGCTTCATTTGTTCCTTCCCTCTTGAAATCCTTTCCTGAGATCTCTCCAGCCACCCTTCTGCTTCCCTGACTTGTTCTTCCTGCTTGTTTCTGCCAAACTGGGACTGTTCCCTAAGCCAGAATTTTTATATGAGCACACCACTGGGAGTGATTCCTCTGCCCTAGCAGGGCACAGCCAGGACAGTGGAGGCACAAGAAGCTCAAACTTCTTCCTGTTGTGTCTTAAAGCTGTTTACAAACTAAAAACCCAAACTAAAAAACAAACAAAAACCTCCAAACTGGTAAAAGATTATGTGTGACCTACAGAATATTTCATCTTGCTTCTTTCTAGTTTAGTTTTGACCTGTAGCAATGAAGCTTTGAAGTTCTGAATGTAGAAGTACCTAAGGTGAACTAGTTAGTATTTCCTTAATTACTGCTATGCTAATTATTCTCCAAAGACCTTTAACTGCAGAGTTCTCTCTGTTACTGGAGATTAGTGTTAGGTGCAGAATGATTATCCTGAGCTCCACTGAGTCATTCTTAACCTGAGACTGAGTGAAATCCAAACACTTAATTACCTGCCAGCCTTTGTTCACAGCTGGCAAAGGTTTTGAGGAGCACCACATTAGTTTTATTCCCGATTTTGTGAGTCAGATCAAATAAAAAAATAATTATGAGCAGTGAAAAACTAAAAATTTGATACTTGTTTTTCAGATTCTACTCAACTCTTACAATAGAGCTGTTTACAATTGAATAAGAGTTGTGAGATGACCACAGCAACTTAATACTAATCCCAAGAGCAGAAATTTTGATTTGATGGTTCTCCAGGGCTGGGAGTTATCAGTAAATTTTGCAGCATGCCCTTAAAAAAGTTCAGATGGTCACAGGAATAGAGGATGTGGCTGAACCAGCTGTGACTGTAGTGGGGCATCTGGGCTGAGCCTCTCCTCAGCTGAAGTGTCCACACTTGGATTGCTCATGATTTTATCCTGTATTAAAACTTGCAGGAAAGAACTCGTGTTTTATGCACAGTGGAAGCAATTAGTCTGGTTGCTGAAAACTTACTAAAAAGGTAACAAGATTAAAGATTAAAACCAAAACAACAAAAAAATAAAAAACAACCCCACAACCTGCAAAAACCACCCAACAAAATCAAATTAACAAAAACACCGTCAAACCCAAACAGCATAGAAATTACTGAACTGAAATACATTTGGAACAATGCATTGTGAAGTCTGTAAGCAACAAATTTATTCATTGTGGATTAATGCCCTAAATTGTGTTCCAAATAATCTTGTTTTACATTTGTCAAGTTGACTGATTGACAAATTCACCCACTGGTGTAAAATTCCTCTTGACTTTTATTTTCACTTCATATTGGATTTTTCTGGCTTTGGTCAGTAGCTGTTCTGTTCATCTTGCCTTTTCTTTCACCCAGCTCTCAAGGCAGCTGGATGATTTGTAACTACAGAATGAAATAAATAATAACAATTAATTTTGTGTTTATGTGCATGTACATTACTGCTCTACTGAGAAATGTGCATCCATCATCATGTACATTGTCATTTTTTATATCCTCACTTTTGTAATGTATCAAAATTAAAGCATGGTGTTCTCCATCTGTTAATTCCTTTCAGAACACAGCTGACACTTGGCTTATTGATTATTGAGACAATAATCAATACCTTAACTGAGCTACATCAGGAATCATAGGTAAGGAGAACTCTGCATTCAGTAATTTGCCTCTCTGGGGTTTGTTTTTACACTGACACAGGCTGAAGGTCATTTCCAAGAGCAATAAATAACCTTTGAGAATTTCAGGATAATAAAATCTGCCAGAAGTCTTCAAAATGCATGGAATGTGTCAGGGATTTACCCATTTGATGTGAGATGTGGAATGTCAGGCAGGTGTCTTCAAAACATCCTCATCTGTCACAAGTCAGGTCTGCAGAATGGCAATGAATTCACCATCACTGGCCCAACAATTCTTTGTACAACATATTTTTTAATGCTTCCCATACCCTGGAATTGTGATTTGTAGAGTTTTTTCTGGGATTATCAGGTGTGTTAACAGTCACATCAGCTGTAAATATTTTCTAATTTTCAGCTCCTTAAATAACGAGTATCTCTTGAAACAGGAGTTACATCCAGTGCAGGTAGCTGTGTGTCTGGGGGGATTCGTTTAATTAAAAACAAGAAAATAAATGGATTGTGACCATTGCTTGATTTAGGGGGCACAGCAACCCCAGTGTTTGGAAGCCATCATTCCCACACTGTAGCCAGGTTTTCTTTCCTCTTCTCCATTTCCTTCCCATTTTTCCCTCAGTCTCTCCCATCTTTGTACTCTACTGCAGTACCTGCCCACTTTCTGTAAAAATAACTCAGCTGGCCTGAACTTTATTGCTAACCTTATAAACAGTCATGGGCCGTCTCATATCCACGTCAAATATTTTTTCTATAGTAGTAAAACGTGATATAAAGTTTATATCTGAAATTCAGAGAGAAATGTCTGGTTTCCTTTAATGCAGCTCTTAATGTTCCGTGCCACACTTAGCAATGCAGTGGATGCCATTGTCTGCAGACTGAAAGACTCCTTAAAACCAGCAATAACCTTGGAGCTTTTAACATCCAGGCAGACAAGTGTGGGTTCTGCTGTGTCATAAAATGATGATAAGGTGAGGAGGTTCAGGGCCATCAAAGGAGTCGTATTTCTACAGTGCCCACAGGCAGTCATGATTTATCATAGCTTAACTTTATTTTGCTGTGGCTTTATGCTCTGGAGGTTTAGATGAAGTCATCAGTAGTAATATGTCAGAAAAAGTCTATATGTGAACTTTCAGGTTAAGATTTACAAGCTAAAAAAATAAAGATATAATTTTTTTCATCGTGGCATTGCCTTTATTAGAAGGTGCAGCTGAAACAATCCTAATGAAATGGTTGTCTGACTCAGCTCACTGTTGCATCCTTCTGGGTAAGCTAGCTGACCCTGCAAAACATCATTTGGGTCACGAGGTAAACTGACACAGCTTCTGCATTAGCTGAGCATGGAGCTAATAACTGCTAAAGACAGCAGATTTTCTATTATTGGAAATTGATCACAATGTAAAAAAAAAAAAAATTCATGAAGTGTTTTGATGTTAGGAGAAAGCTGCAGGTCCTCAGCAGTGTCAGGAAGCAGCTGCCTGCCTGGGACCAGATTGATTTGGCATCAGCAATGCCACGGCCTGGCTGCTCTAAGTGACATTGCCAGGCTCTCCTCTTGGAACCTTTCCATTTTCCAGAACCTCAGTGCTTTTGCCCAATGACCCTGGTGTTTGATAACTTTATTTCCCTGTGAAGGCAGCAAGTGCAAGCATTGTATCATATGTGCCTGGGAGGCAGAATTTCTGTCTGCTGAGTGCTGGAATGGTTGCTGTGGGCTCCCATTTGTAAATGGCATGCCTCGTGCCCTTTGCAAAGACTTTCTGTTCTATTAACTTCTGCCTTCCTCTGCACCCCTTTTAATTCTAATTACTTGTAGTGATACGTGCATCTTTCAACAGAATGTAAAACCTGATTTACCAAACTTGCAGGGGAAAGTGCAAAGTCTGATATAATTATCTGTGTCATGCAGAGCTAATATGATTTTCCTATAATTTTCCACAGATGTCTTTTTACCTGTTATGCCTGTGAAAGAGCACGGAGAAAGGAAATTATTGATTCTAGATCAAGTATTTCCAGTATTAAAGTAAGTTTCTCTCAAATTAGATGTGGAATGTCTCCACAGCATGTAACAACAGAGAGTGCAAGCAAATTAAACAGAGCACATCCAGGATTTCTGTGGGAACAAATCCTTCACCCAAACTGCAGCACTGACACAGGGACATCCTTTGAGGCTCACTCTAGATTCTGCATAAAATGGTTAAGAATAAATAAGATACATTTCTGGAAAAAAAATAAACCTGTGAAACTTAGGCTCTTGCTAATTCAGTTGCTGTGGAAGGATCTAAGCCTTCAGGGTAAGGGAATGTCTTGCAGTCTTGGCCTAAAACTTGTATTTATTTATTTATTTACCTTGTAGGCTTCATCTTGAGTTTTGGAGAGTCACTTTGTGCCTCTAACACCAAGTGTGCTCTGCTAATGAATCCTTTTGGGGACTTCTCTGTCATATTAAACTATTTTTAAAATGGAGCTTGTATATTCAGATGGTTCAGTGTAAACAGATTATTCTGTTCCCACTTTCAGGGGTAGAGATGTATTTTTTGTTAGTTTTGTCTAAGAGAAAACAAACAAATCATTTGTTTCTATAGTAAGTTTCTCCTGTGTTGAGACTGATTTCATCCCTGGGAGAGAAATTAATATGGGATTTTTAAAAATTCAGGGGAGGTGTGCTGTGTTTTCCAGTATTTAAAATATAGCTGAGGAGAGGACAGGGGTTCTTTCCTCACAACAATGCACAGAACAAGAGTAAACAGGGACAAGCTTCTTCAGGGGCAGCTCTGGAATGAAGAAATGGGAAAAAAAATCTCATTACAGCAATTAACCATAGGAGGTGATTGCATACAAAAGAGGGAAATTTCTTTTCTGACTGGAAATACTCCAGCCTTGGCTTTATGGGCTGTGGTTCACCCGATCTGTCACCCTGCTTTCACCAGGATTTTGGACCCAGGGATCTCCAAAAGATCTGGATTTTTCCATGAGCCCCACCCCTGCATTGCCTCCTTATGTTGTTCCAAGGCCACTGACCATCCCTTTATGTGGCAGAGGTGGACAGTGGCACACTCACTATCAGAACCCAGTTAATTTTACACCTTTCAAACAGAAGTGTGTGAGTCTCATGCCGGTGCTGCTGATGTCAGTGGCTTCCATGTGAGCTCAGCTCATCCCCACCCCAATTTCTGAACAAGAACCAGCTGAAATTCCCCTGTGTGCTGCCTGGGAGGCAGAGGAAAGCAACGAGCTTCAGCTGTCTCCTCAGTTTTGTCATCAGCAGAACCTGGTGGAATTTAAATGTTGTTCTGAGTAATCTTCTAATAATGGCCAGGATGATTTTGCTGTGTAAATATTAACAATCAAGTTTATTTGCTGATTGTTTCCCTTGCCAATTAGCAGCGTGGCTTTTATTCACACCTTTCTCAGCTCAGCAGCAAAGAAGAAGAATTGCTTGTTATCTTTTCCAGATGGAGAAAGTTAATTTTTGTAATGTACCGTAAACACAAGCCTGTGCCCATAACTAGTTTATTTTGTTTGGTGTTTTTTGTTTGAGTTTTTGGGTTTGGTTTTTTGTGGAAAAATTTCTCTCTGCCTTTCTTCAAGTGTTAGCTATTTTTTTCCCCCCTGCTATTATCAAGATAGCAAATTTGCCTCTCAGATTTCTTCCTTGATCCTCTGACCACTGGTGAATTAATTATGTCAGTTTAAGAAAGGGTTGTTTCAAATTATTCTGAGAGACTTCTGTTTCTCTCTGGGAGGTTAACCTGATTTTTTTAATGAAACATGAAGACTCGTAGTCAGAAGCCACTGCCTGTTATCTTCTTATTTTAATTTGAGGTATGTTCCTTCTTCCCCACCAGCTGAAGATATTGACTGAGACAGGACCAAAAGTGGCTTTGATGGTTAGGGTAGGTGAGACACAAGGCAAAATTAAGTTATCCAGGCAGTTTTATGTGTCTTAGGAACCTTCAGAGATCTTATTTTCTCCTGCCAAATCTCCGAGGTTTTTGAAGTTTCACTGATCTGGTCTCACTGGGGTTTGCCTCGGAGAATCAATCTTCTTCTCAGTGTTGCTGCTCCTCATCAGTAAAGGTTCTTTTCACTAACAGCAAAAAGACCTCTGAGGTGCATTTACCTGACCAAGTGAAACCAGGTTTTCAGCGTTTCTCATTACTGGAACTGAGTATTGAGTGCTTTGGATTAATCAGGTTTAGCAAGCTCCAGTTTCTCCCTGGTGTGCTGAGTGCAATGCAGCTGAGCTCTGTTACTGATCACTTTACCCATTTCAGGGAGCAGCTGTTTTTCCATCCTGCTGTTTCACAGCTCCTGAGAAGGTGAACAGTAAATTCCCTCTGCCAGGGCTGTCTGGGGAGGGAATTCAGTGGGAAGCATCCCCATTCCTAACATGAAAGCAAACTCAACACTTCCATCAGGCTTTTTGCTGCTCTTAAGGCACCAAGGACTCCTTCAATGCTGCTACAACTCTGTTTTTAATGAACTTGCCCTGTCTGATAATTAGGAGGGTGTTGGATTCTTGCTTGCAATGATCCACAGAATAAATTGAGATGTAATTTATTTTTTGAAGTCAAAAGGATGTTGCTTGTTAAGTACTGAGATTCTTCAAGGTGTAAATGGCTTAATGAGTTTTAGGGATGAGTTATATATTGGAATCAGGATGAAATTCTCTGATCTATTCTGTGGGAAACTGGGTGAGCATCTGAGTCTCTTCTAGACTTTCAATGCAGTGATATTTTAAATGGTTTGCTTTACTGTACAGAAAAAAAATTGAGAGTTTTCTTTACTGTACCAGAAAATACAATCTGCTGTAACTGTCACAAGAATGTCATTTGCTATCTAAAGCAGCTCAAAAAAGGAAAAAGCAGAACATGTGAACCATTTACATACTCTGGCAGGTTTGTTTGGACAATGCTAAAAGGAAATTGAGTAGAGCAGGTTCACACATGTTAAAAATAGCAATTGCTGAAAATGCCTTGCCCCTGAAAGATGTTGAACCAGGTCCAGAGTTTGCTCACTTGATTAAGACAGTCTTTATAGGGAAATGCAGTGGATTAAAGTGACACAAATTCCTGTGTGGGAAGGGCCCAGACCCGGCTTTCCAGAGCACATGAACACTTGGGACACTGGGTTTGGTTCTGGGCATCAGATTTTGGGTTAGAGCTGCTGCTTTACCATGATTTGCTTGGTTCTGAAGTAGATGTGTTAAGGTGAAAAGCAGGTGTGTTGTCTTTCCAAGCAGTGTTTGCAGATTGATCAATATATTTGCATTTGTTAACAGTCTGATGCCTTTGTATATAACATTTTAAAATTTCCTCCCTGACCTCTGGGCAAGTCTTTTGTTACATATTTCTGTTTGTTCAAAAGCAGCAGTCAGGAGAGTTTTGGGGCTCTGGAATTCTGTAGTTATCAGAGTGCAGGTAAACAGCCTAGCTAATAATCAAGTAATAAAATAATTATCAAATTCTAGAAGAGATTAGAGGACAATCATGCTTAGAAAATGGCCAATTTCCTCTGACTGGAGGTAAAGTGATAAGGTTCTCTTATCTGGTACACTTCAGAGGCAACCAGAAATTATGAATAACTCTTAAACTCTTACCAATGTTGACCATTATTAGCCATAAGATTTGAGCACCAGAGTTCTTTACAGATGTATGTGTTACATTGTAATTGCTCCATTATTTTACCTTCAAATTATTAAAGCATCTGCAATAAAATGCAATCTGCTGCATTTTATTGATGCTGTAAAATCATGTGTGAAAGAATGTTTCTTTGGATAAGAACAGAGCACAGAAGTGTAATCCTTTTTCTCTTTAAAAACTTTCCTCCTTTCCCAAATCCTCTGTTGGAATTGACAGTTTAGAAAAGGAGTTCAAGTCAAGTTCTTTAAAACATTTGCTAAATGTGGCTTCTAAAATCTCTGAGCTCCCACAGTCCTTTTGTTGGAGCCTGGAGCTGACTTTTGGCTCTTCCTTCATCTCTGCTTTTTGTGACTGCTGAGCAAGGGAGTGGGACAGACACAGAAATATGTGATGGAGATGGAGAACATCTGGGGACAAAACTGCAAAGCACAAGGATGACAGAGGAGCTCTTTAATTGCAAGGAGGAAATACTCCCCTGACTTTCCTTGGGGGAGAGCTTTGGTTATTGTTTTGTAATCTGGAAGATGTTTTCTTCAGTGGGTCTCCCCCTCCTCAGTGTGGTTCGTGTCTCATTGCTCAGATCAGGGAGGTTTCAGCTGAGTGGTGAGGAAGGAGCTGAGGCCAAGGATGGGCTGCAGCTGCTCCCTGAGGTAAATGAGCTTTGTGCTGGGCAGCCCTTCCTGCTCCAGAGAAACAACATCCAGCAGCCTCAGGCTGAGCTAGCAGCAGTTGGTGCTATTGTACCTCCTCTGGCAGGTCAAAAGCAGCTTTTCCTGCACAAGGTAAAGGCAGCTTTCAGACAAATTCTTTAGGGTGGGCATATGGCAATATTGGGAGCTCTTTGTGCAGTGCAGGCCGCTCCAGATTCATCTCTTCCTGAAATAAAAGCAGCCATTTATGGTAGCAGCATATGTTTCAAATATAATTTCTGCCAGAGACTGGTGATTTGATGTGACTCAGTTTTCTCAAGAGGTGTCAGACACTGTATGCTATCCTAACATGGGAGCCCAAAATCAACTTTATAAATATTTTGCTCTCCTGATAGCTCAGCTGAGATCTCAGGCTGGTGTTGAATTGAAGGAGGGGTGTGGAGAGGGGGCTGTGTCCTGCTGTGTCTGCACGGGTTTTTCCTTGCTTGGAAAAGCTTCCCTGCTGATCTCTTGTGTTGTCAGCCCAGGACTGTGGTGCTTTTCCTCTGGCACCTTTTAAAATGACAGCTCTTTATCTCCTGTGCATTTCTCTGTGCATTTAAAGGTTGGCAAAATCCCTGCAGTGACTACATTAGCAAACAAGCAAACAAAAAACCTAGATGCACAAAACCACCAAACTCAGGGCTTTGAGGTTCAGTCTGTGTCCCAATTTACATCTTTGCTTTAGAAGTCTTTGCAGAACTCACAAATACCCAGAAGTGTTTCTATCTATACCTGGGAGCTGTTCCTGTGAGGAGAGTTTCCATCATTCCTAGCTGCAGCAGCCTTGAAATATCGAGTCTTCACCTTCATCTCCTACTGTCTTTCCTCCTTGTAGACATTGTGTGCCTTGCATTAATACCCACTCTTTTACATAAATGAATTCATGTTGAAGTGATGGCTGACTTCTGAAAGATTCAGCTCGCAGGCAGACTCATGGAAAAATTCTCTTCAGGAGACAGAAGAACAACCCATTTTATAGGGCACTCATAATTTGATTATTTCAATTAGAACAAATGCTTCTACTTCACATAAGATACGATGGCAAATAGAAATCACTCCTTGAACAGCTCTTGTATCTCTGAAAAAATATGCAAGAATATTCCTAACAGGTGACTTGTAAAGGCATTCAGTTTTGGTGTGAAATGATAAAGCACAAACAAAACATCAGGAGTTAAGGAAAAGGAACAGAGAAGAAATCTATGGAGTAAAAAAGAGAGAAGCAAGAGAAAATATAGAAATAATTTCACGTGGAGCCTGGAATTTGTACTAAATTACTGCTAATGAGTAAGCAATGCTTAATTTCCATACTGGAAATGGAATTGGCCAATCTAATGAGATAATTCTAAAGATTTCAAGGTCCCTAATCTGAAACTGAACCGAGAGGTTCTGACTAAACTTTGGTTTGGAGATGTGGAGCTTCTGGGGCAGCATCAGGAGTCTGCCAAAGCAGTTCCCAAGGGCAGCCCTGAGCACCATTTTCATCCTGCCTGTCGTGGGCAAGCAGCAGCACACGTCAGATGACATTAAGATTGAAAAAAAAAAATCCATTTGCTGTTTGGAGAATGTGTTTTTAATCTCTCAAAGAGCCAGGGAGGAGAAGGGAGGTGGAGCACTGTGGGGATGTCTCTCCTTCCTCAGCAAACTCTGCACTGGGATTTGTCCAGCTCAGACATCACAGCCTGGTTTCAAACCAGCTCTGCCAGCCAAGGATGCCTCCTGCTGCTCTGTCTGAGCAAATTTGGCTCCGTTTATACCCAACACAAAGTGGTGCCTTGCCACACCTTTATTGGCTACACCTGTTTTTAATGCCACTAAAATTCCCTGGGAGTCAGGGAAGCTTTTCCTGGCTTGTCAGAGGAGTATGGCTCCTCCAGAACAGTGGAAAATGGGTTTGAATGGTTTATTTTCATATTTGAATGGTTTATTTTCATATTTGAATGGTTTATTTTCATAAGCTGAGATTCCCAGGTAATCTCCAGAGAGGAAAAAAAAAAAAGGAGCCTTATTTTCTCATCCAGTTTCTGTTCTTCAATCCCTTCACTTGTCTTTTGCCAAATATATTGGAGCTGTGGCTTTTCCTACTCTTTTCCTATGGAGGGAAAACTGAGCTCGCCACTTTTCAGTCATCTATAAATACATTTTTTTCTTGTGTTATGAATTCAAAAGTGCTGGAAAGTGCTGAACTTTGGATCTGCATAAAATCAGCATATTCAAACAATAGTAGGAATTTAGGACAAACCTAGTTTGAAAATAAATTTCACCTTGAGATTTAGGAAGAGAAATATGCATGTTCTTTTAATAGCTTTATTTATGCTCCTTTAAGGCATAATAGAACTCCCAGTATTCAGACAAGAGCAAACACAAATATTCTCTAAAACATGAAGAAACACAAAGAAAAAGACAGTACATAAAAACCAACAACAACAACCAAAAAAAAACAACTGAGAGGAAAGAAGGCAAAGCTGTTATCTTAATAAAATCAGGCATAGGCACGAAGCTTACTGGAGCTGAGAGATTTTTCTGGGTTTTTTTAGGGGTTCTGTATAAAATCCTTATTTTTACATTTATGTGCCAGTGTCTGTACAGCCAATGCCTCTGTGCTGGACCTTTGAATGAGTTGCCATTTCCATTTTCCAGCAGTAAGGAATAAAAAAAACAACAACCCAAGATTTTAAATAGGCAATGAACTTAGCAGGGAAGTTTCTTTATTTGCCTTCTTCGAGGTTTTTAAATGGAATTTAATATAAGCAGAATTTAAGTTTTAAGTTCAAATCCTCAAAGCTGTGGGAATAGCAGGAAAAATAATTTATACAATATTCAAAAGTGTTGGCTGAAACGTTAATCTTAAGTAATTGAATCAACACTCATGTTGATATTTAAAAAGCTTACAGCTTCTGGAAAAATTGTCTTTCTGCTGGCAAACACTGCATCCTTGGAATTGTAACATTCCGTAGGAATGCTTTGGTTTTGTCTGAGCTCCCATCAGAAATCAGGCAGGGAATTCTTTGAGAAATCAGCTTTTTTGAGGCTTAGAAGAATTGTGGTTTGAAAGAAATGTGGTATAGATGAAACAGAAACAGTTTTTTGGGTTGGGTTTCTTTGGTGGTTTTTGTTGTTTTATTTTTTTCCCTTGAGTTCCTCTTGCTCCTTCTTCATGTTTAGCTGTGGCTCATTTAAGATTGGTTTTCCCCACTCACTCCAACAAAAGTGAAAATTTTTTATGATGAGTCCTTATCATCCTGGATGGCAAATAAAAATCACTCTTTGAACTGCTCTTGTTTCTGCCTTTATTTTCTAAAATGAATTTGCTCTTTATCAATTCCCAAAATATAAAATTGCCTAAGCTTCAGCACAGCTTGTGTTTATGTTTAATAAACCAGTTACAAGGTATTTCCTCCAAAATTCTCTTACTTGCTATAGACTCTTCACCCCAAGATTTAGAAAGGGACTACAGAAAATTATTCATAAGCCTTTGTTAAAAGGAGAACACTCTAAGATATTCCCCATAAGGCATTTCATTTTTTAAGGCAAAAAAAAAAAAAAAAAAAAAATTGCAATGATTGTGCTGTCTGTTAAAGAATTGCAGAGAAATCTCCCAAGTTAAAACATTAATTAAGGAAATGACAAAAAAGCACCCTGAGGGCGCTGGAAGGAGCATGAGAAACTCAAAATCTTTGAAGGGATTTCAGCAGGAAATGCTCTGGGGTGACACAGGCTACTCAGTGGTCAAGGTTATGGCCTCGGTTCTGGAGAAAAACAATTTAATGGAATCTCTCCCTGCTTTTTTTTTCCCGTGCCTGTTCCATGTCCAACAGACTTGTGCTTCCTAGAAGGTTATTTCTAAGGATTTTGATGTGATCCTGTTTGTGTTATAATAACTCTCACATTCCCGTTTATGAGTATTTTTAATCACTGTGGCCATGAGGATATTCTTGCAGATAAGAATGGAGCATAATTGGTAGGACACAGGCAGAAAAATCCAAATGCATTTACCCAGTCCCAGTTTTCAGATTATCTTATTCCTTTTTCAGATAATCTTATTCCTTGTTAGTCTGACTCCTATTTGAGCTTTGTGGAGGTGACAAACACTTTTATTGCTGAAAGTTAAAGAGCTTGTGCTTGAATATTTACTCTTTTACTCAGGATTTCTGTAGCAACTCTTTTTTTTGGGGTCTATGGTGTTAAAAATTGACTTGAGGAGCAGATTCTGAGCTGAGGTGGAGCTGTTCCATGGGATTTAGGTTATTGCTCACTCGTGTCACCTTTTGCATCATGTGGGAGGAGTGGATTGTGTGAGAGCAGGAAAAGCAGGAGCCTTTGGACCTGGAGAGTCCTTCCTGGGCTCTGTCTGGATGTCCTTTGCTCTGTGGCAATTGATCATTTCATCTAATCCCATATTATCTGATCTCTCTCCTGCTTTCCCAGTTGTTGGGTTCTCTGCTATTTTGCAGAAATTCCCGACAATGTAAAGTCCTTTTTCCCCAGCGAGAGATGGGAGAAAAGAGCAGAAACTCTTCAGGTCTTGTTCTCAAGGTTATTTATTCGTTCTTCTTTCAGACATTTTCTCTCTGCCCCGCCGAGCTCCTTCCAGCAGGGCAGTCGAGGCCTTCTCCCCCCTCAGAGGGGGTGTTTATCTTTGATACTAAAAGTTACACACAGATTATTTACTGATTGTCTCCAATACCTATTCTCTACATCAGACAGTTTCTACTCTAAACCAATCACTCATGTCTCTGTCACTGAGAAGATGGAGAGAGAAGAAGAAGAAACCCAAAAGCCACGAGGTTCCTCCATCTTGGCAATACCCACCCCCTGTACCAAAACCCAAAATCTCCTTTTACACCCTGTGACAAACTCACTGCTGCTCTATTTAAACTCCTGTGACCTGTAATTCTTCTTTGAAGGTTGGCAATGGTTCCCATGGGCTAAAATCCAACCCTCAGGTGTTCTGGGCTCTGTGCCAGGGTCTCTGAGACCCCTGCCCAGGTCCCTGAGCCTCCAGGGCAGCCAGAGGTGAATTTTGTGTTCCCACACCCAGTCTGGAATTCTTTTCCATATCTCATTTTTCCCCCCCTTGCCTCCTTTACTTTCTCACTGGCTTTTAGCATCAATGTCCACAATCTCCCCTCTCTACTTTTATTTCTTTGGCTTATTCCTAGCTTATTAACCTATTTTTTTCTTCCAAAGAAACAAGAATAGCTCCTTGACCAGGCTGCTTTGTGTTTCTATCCTTTCCTCTCTCTTTTCTCTGCTTTGGCTGCTCAGGCTCCATGCTCTTTGCTGTAATCTCTTCCAGTATTTACAATACTGACTCCTCACTCTGGGCCAGCTCTGAAATCTGAGTTTTATGATTACACTTGGTTACTATGGTTATTTTAAAAATAATTAGAGAGAAATTGCTTAAGGGTATATGTAAATACTGAGTGCTCAAGCGTCAGTTTTGACTCTGAAGAAATAATTTGAATAAATGAATATTCTTTAGAATTTGAGTTGACATAGTGAATTGATCACTAATAGTCTGTGCCTTAATAATGAATGCTGTGGTTTTGAAAAAGTAATTTTAGATTCCTAATTCGGAAGTAGGAACCTTGATTATGAGAAGTGAAATGTTCTTTGGAAAGCAGCTTTTGGGGTCTTAATGTGCCCAAAATTGAATGTGATCAAAATTATATCTTTGCAAAGTCCTGGCCTAAAAAATCGAATCAACTTCAACTCCTGCTAACTTAAATATAACAATCACAGTAGGGTGTGATTTATTCACCCATTTCCCCCAGTTCCCTCTTCAGGAATTCAGAGTTTCTTTCTTGCTCCACTGATCCGTACCTTTTCCCCTGGTGCTGAGTTGTTGTTTCTTTCCTTGCAGAGCTGTGCATATTCCAAACAAGCTGAAGGAATTTGCTCTGTGTACCTTGTCTGTGTTCTCTGCCAGCAATCCCTGGTGGCCAGGGTGGGCCCTTCTTGATTCCAGGCTGCCTTGGATAAAAAAATCATTAGAGAAGGAGGAGACAGTGATGCTTCCTGCTCAGGACAAGGCTGGGCACAGCAGCACCACACTGAAACATTCCTACATTTTATTGCAGAACTCATTTATTTCTGCTTAATTTTATTTTATTTAAAAAATAATAACATTTTTTTGCAGAACTGTGTTTATTTCTGCTTACTTGTGAGAGCAAGTCCTGGTGGATCCTGTCTCTGCCAGGGGGTTCTGCAGTGTAAAGGGCTCACAGTTGTGTTTTGGTGTTGCAGGGAATTGGAGAGCTGGGAGCAGGATTGCCTCAGCTGGTGAGTGACCTGAGGAGATCCCAGCAATCCCTGAGTGAGGGCACAGGGGCTTTATTTGACACCTCTTGGAATTGGCTCTGCCCTGTGGAGCTGCATTGGCCACATGCAAGTGCCCCAAACCACCAAAGCACAGTTATTTGTACCAATATTAATGAATCTTTGCAGATTTCAATTGAAAATTATGCTCTCTTCACCCTTTTCTATGTAATTTATTGCACGGGGGGATCTTGCCACGATCACAAAAAGCAGCTCCTGTGCCCTTCTGCTTTCCCAGTGAGAGATGAAGTGATGAATGCAGCAAAGACACAAATCCTGAGTGCACGGGGCAGACTGATGGGAGCTCAGCTGTTGCACCACCAGTAAATGGGAAGAGAAACTTTTCATCTTCCTGACACTGAAGAGTCCTGCTTCATCATCCCCTTTTCTCTGCTTGTTTTCATTGCAAAATTCTCATTATCAGAAGTAGGAACTGACATCTGCTGGAGAGAGTTCTTATGGATGACTGTTTTCCTGTTAACAGAGGCAAAAATCTGATGGGGAGCAGAAAGGAGGGAGGCTATATTAAGACACTGCTTTCCTTGGATTTGAAAGGGGAAAACTAGCAATACAAATTATTAAGGTTAATTTTTCCTTTGTTGGAGGATAAATATATGTAAAAAGCCTGTTAGTTCCAACCCTACCCGAGGGAAAGTCAGAACTGCTTACATTCAGTGAATCATCTCATTTTTCTCTGAGTATCCATCTTCACACTTGGAGACAGAACGGAAGGGTAAGTGGGATAAGCAGTTGGAAGGACAGCCAGATTTAGCAGAAAGGAAAACTGAAGGCATGGAGAGGTGTGAGAAGACGTGAGAGCAGAAAGGAGTGAAGCGTGTGGGGTGTGGCCAGATTGCACACACGGCCAAGGGGGAATTGCATGAGAAATTCCAGAAATTGCCTGAAATTCCAGAATTGTCCTGAAAGCCTGGACAGCCATAACAGCACCTAGATAACCATAACAATAATATTGTGTAATAATGAGATAATCCCTCGGTAATGGGATCAGAAATACCAGCTTTGGGTAGGGACAGTGCCCTGAGCTTAGCTGGATTTCACAGGTGCTGAGCAGGGAGTTGGGTGAGAGACAGTGAAAATCACAGAAAATTGGAGGCAGCCTTTGGGGGAGCGAAATCCTGTGGAATGGATTTCAGCTGGCCTTGCCCCTGATAAGTCACAGCTGTACTAATTAACAAAGAAAAGGAGAAGCCTTGCCCTTAATGAGTTACAGCTGTGACTAATAAAGGTCAGTGATAAAAGGGGTGGGGTGGTTGGTCAGGGGAGCTTTGTGAAGAGAACCTTGAGGAGGGAGAGGAGCCCTGAGGGAGAAGGAAAGATCCAGAGAGGCACAGAGAGGAACAAACCAAGGCAGAGAGTTCCTGCTGTGAAAGATCTGCTGGGAGGTCAGTCTGGGTGGATGGAGTTGGGGTCTGCAGTCTCAGTCCAGCCCGTGTTCAGAGACTGCAAACTGATATTTGCAGCCATGGTCCAGCAGGGGAGAACAGCAGAGCCTGCAGCTGGAGCCTGCAGCTGGAGCTGCTGTACCACAGTCAGGATGGCTCAGCTGGGAGGAGAATAAACCAGGACCCTTTTCATGCTGTTAAATGTCTGTGTCCTGGCTCGTTTCGACCCCAATGAGAGGTCTGCTGCAACAAAATCTTGGGAGCTCGGCAGAAGTTGGGTAACCTTGTTAACATGTGGCAGGAAGCTTGGGTGACCTGGATAATGGGAATTAGGAGCAACAAATGTGGGCATAGGTGTAGCAAAATTGGAACCAGTGGGAGAAGCATGGAGGGAGTGAGTTTTAGCTGTGGGGAGAAAAGAAAGGCAGATGCAAATGAATGGGGTAAGAACGAACATAGAAAAAAAAAAGAGAGAACCAGGGAAAATGTCACCCGGTGAGGAGAGAGTCGGGTTTAATGTGAAAAACCATCCCCCAGCACAGTCCCTGTCTCCTCGGACCGTGTGCTGTGTGCATCAGCAGCGATTGCTGTGGCATGTTACAGAAATAGCTCCCCTCCCTCCCCTCCTGCAGCTGGGTGCACAGTGGTGACAAACCAGCCCCAGCTCAGCTCCTGGGGCACGCAGCCCCTGGCACACTCATCTCTCTCCCTTGGTGTCTGAAGGAGCTCCTGCCAAAGCCAAGGTTGCCTCTGGAGCTGCTCTCTCAGCTCTGGTGTGGGGATGAGTCTGTGCTGGCCCCAGATCTGCTCTGGCAGAGCCCTCTGGGCGTGCTGCAGGTGATGGGAAGTCAGGAGTGAATTAGCAGTTGCCACAAGTGGGTTGGGGAGGCAGGTAAGTGAGAAATTCACGGGCAGGGAGGAGCTCTCCTCAACAGGAGGCAGATGCTGGGGTGGGAAATATGCAGGAGTTTAGGAGAGGAGGCCACACAAACCCAGCAGAAACAGGAAATGTAGATTTGGAAGGCAGTGGAAACTTGGCAGTGTCAAAGATTTTTTTCTCTTGTAAGTCTGTGTGCCTGAAGCAACAAAAATCTCAACTTATCTTCTGCATGATTAAGATCTTCTTCTAAGCTTTTTTTTTTTTAAAGTCTGAAACGCTTTCAAAATGCATATGCAAAGTACACTAAAACCTAAAACCACTGCCCCAATTGCATTTCCTCTCGTTATTGCCTTTAACTCACCTGGAGAAGTTGCATGATGTGTTTGTTATTGAAATATTGTGAAGAGCTGGGGGGTTTCTCAAAGTGCCCCAGCATCTTCATTGNAGGAGCTCCTGCCAAAGCCAAGGTTGCCTCTGGAGCTGCTCTCTCAGCTCTGGTGTGGGGATGAGTCTGTGCTGGCCCCAGATCTGCTCTGGCAGAGCCCTCTGGGCGTGCTGCAGGTGATGGGAGCTCGGGAATGATTTAGCAGTAGCCACAAGTGGGCTGGGGAGGCAGGTAAGTGAGAAATTCACGGGCAGGGAGGAGCTCTCCTCAACAGGAGGCAGATGCTGGGGTGGGAAATATGCAGGAGTTTAGGAGAGGAGGCCACACAAACCCAGCAGAAACAGGAAATGTAGATTTGGAAGGCAGTGGAAACTTGGCAGTGTCAAAGATTTTTTTCTCTTGTAAGTCTGTGTGCCTGAAGCAACAAAAATCTCAACTTATCTTCTGCATGATTAAGATCTTCTTCTAAGCTTTTTTTCTTAAAAAGTCTGAAACACTTTCAAAATGCACATGCAAAGTACACTAAGACCTAAAACCACTGCCCTAATTGCATTTCCTCTCGTTATTGCCTTTAACTCACCTGAAGAAGTTGCATGATGTGTTTGTTATTGAAATATTGTGAAGAGCTGGGGGTTGCTCAAAGTGCCCCAGCATCTTCATTGGAGGAAGGAGAGTCTTTGACTTCTTGTGTGGTGTGGGGTTTAACAGATTCCAGACCTGTTCTTGACTTATTTTGAGATTTAAAACCTTTGGATGTGTTACTGAGGCCTTTTAGCTGTGAGCTAGAAGATGATGTGGAACAAGGTTAATATTTGCCTGTTTTATTTGGGGTTTTGGGTGGATATGAACCATCATCACCATATATCCAATAAGAGATGCTTTTTTTGTAGTATTAGTTCACTACTAAAGTAATAAATTTTGGGAAGTCATTAACAGATGTTCAGTAGTTTTATAATGTGTTTATGCTAATTAATTTTATTAGCACTCAGAAGAGTGGCTTGTTGCCTTTGCTGAGATTTACTCCCTCCTTCCTGGGATTTACTCCACCCTTCCTAAAGGGTGTGGAGCCGTCCCTTCAGCTCGTGATGTGATTCAGTAAAACTGGTTTAATGCACAGAAAAGGTGGAGCCATGCAATCTTCCTAATCATGATGTGGGGAGCAGGAGAATGGCATTATAAATAAAAATGACAGTCCACTTAGATTCTTTGCATGGCTTGTCAGTTCTAATTCTCCCCCAAGTTTCTAAGTATTCTCAAACATGTCAGAATCACAACATGCGTTGAATAACTAAAAATATAATTTAAAATCTATCAGTATTAGCATCCCGTGCCTTAAAGATCAGCTGTGCAGAAAATCTCCTACCTGTGGACCTGTTTTTTTTCTCATTGATCTGTACACATAGTATTGATATAAAAATATTTAAAAGCTTATCAGTAGAGTGTGTCCACCCATGTTTTACTGAATTCATAAATACCAGTGTGGCTGCAGCCCAGCTGAAAACGGGGTCATTTTTCTATCCTGTCCTTGAATTTTGACCACGTTATTATCATTAGTATCAATAAGGTATTTTGGGTTTGGTGTTAAAGGCCTTTCAATTCTGTCATCGTGATCTAGGCTAATCCCTGAGGCAGCAGAAACCAGAGAAGGTGAAGAAACCCACCTTGGTTTCTGAAGTGAGGATAATGGAGGTGCCACCCCTGGCTGAGGTGTTTGAGCAGCTTTTGTTGTCCCAGGGGTCAGGTGTGACCTTTGTGTCGTTGATTTTGCTGATTCTCTGTGTCTGAGGGTGCTGATTGCTGCGGTGATGCTGAATATTGTCTGCTAGATTAAATCAACCCTTCCAGTAGGAAAACTCAGGCTTCTGCTCCTATCAGTCTGCAAAAGCTTTTATCAGCTCTTACAAGGCTTTCCTGCTCCTTTTCATTCACTCCTAGCAAAGCCAGAAATGAGAATAAATTAGGTGTATTTCACTTGAATCAGTGTTTTCATCTGACTTTGTAAAACCATTCAAAAATTGTCTTTAGACAGAGAATGCCTTAAGCAAAGGGCCTTTTAGTGAAGGGTGAAACAGTGAAAAGGTGCTGATGTTGTGCAAGCTTTGCTTTTTTTTGAAAATACAAAATAATTGTCATGTTATTGTATACATCTGTGAATGTCTGCTTACTTCACCAGCTCAAAATGTAGAAAAAATCGACATGTAGCATAGACCTGTAAAGTGCAGAAAGAGCAATAGGACAGAAGAACACGTGGAATTGCTCCACTGCTAAAAGAGATTAAACATCTGCAGCATTTCTAGCTTGGGGGGAAAAACAATTTACCAGAGGGCAAATAATACAGTATTATGAGCTGCCTGGAGAGAGTGAATGGAGAATAATTATTTAATATTTCTCACTGTGTAAGAGCTAAGGAAGATGAAACAAAGGCAGCAAACTGATGAAAACTGGCAAAGTACAGCAGGGAAAGATGTTCCTTAAGCCTCTGCTCTGGTGCCAGTCAGGATCCAGGCTCTGGGGTAGGTGCTGCTGTATTCTGCTCCCACTGTGAGGCAGAGAAGTGACACAATATTCAATTTATAGCAGCTCTTGGGAGCTGAGCACCCACGATCATGGGGGGAATTTGAGACAGTGCAATCCTTTTAATCTAGTTCTTCTTGAAAGTCTTAGTTTTTTATTTTTTTCTTGTGTTTTAAAGAAACAACACTCCTCTAAAAGTCCCTCATTTGAGAAGTCTCTGTTTAAAAAAAAAAATAAATTAGGTCGATGTGACCACAGAGCTGAGCCTTTCAGCCAGGTCATTTTAAGCCATCAGCTGAGTTTATCCAAGCACTTTGCTTTTTGCAGGAGGCAAAATCAACTCCTGTTCCCTCTGTTCATGGCTTGGCACAAACATCTGTGACCAGGCTGCTGGTTTTATTCTGGTCCTGTGGCAGCTCCTTGTTTGTTCAGGCTGTTGGGCTGGTCTGACTGCCATTGTCTGAGTATTATGAGAAGTGGGGCTTTAATAATGAACTGCCTTCATTTACAGGGGTACCTGTGTGGTAAGAAATCCACTGCTGTGGTCTGTAGCACTGACTTTGTGATGTACCACGGAATGCCTGAAACTGGGCTGGAGCTCCAAAAATGGGCTCTGAACATACGAGGGGAAAGAGAGCTCAGGGAAATCTTAGAATAGATGAAAAACGTGTTTGTTGTCAGCTATTTAAACCAAGACATGTATTTATTCTTGTGTTTATGTGTCTTATTTCTGTCCTGGGGGAATCAATTCTGTTTGCATCCTCAATTTTTTTTTTTGTCTCTGGGTTGTGAGGCTTTCTTTGCTGGGAGTGCTCTCTGTAGTTACCAACTCAGAGCATTGCAAAGTTGCCTGGCACATTTTGGAGTTTTATTTTCATGTGACAGTGTCTATTACCTTCAAGAGGGTAGGAGAAAACATAGAAATTGTTGTTTGCTGGTATCAGCTCAGTCTCTCCTAAATTCATCATGAGGGGGTTTCTGTTTTGTGTGGAATCTCTGCCCAGGGGCTGCAGAGTCAGCCTGTAAGGGAAAAGGAGGAGAGGCTGGATTCCCTCAGTGAAAATGTGTGCATCTTCACAGCTCCAAAAGTCAGGAAATCACTGAGAGAGGTGAATTTTACTGAGAGAGGTGAATTTTGCTGACAGAGCCTGAGCCGAGCTGGATTTTGATCATGATCAACACGAGGCAATTCCATTTGATGCTTGATTGTCCACTGGGATCTCTCTTCTTTGTGTAAGAACGTGAGGCAGAATGATGATATAATTCAGAAAGCCTGGAATTTTCTCTGAGCTTTATTTTTTTTTTTTGTAAAGTAGAGGTGTGGAGGAGGATGGTAATCTCCATGGTTAAGAAGGAACCACTTTTGATCTCGGTGTAAACTTCTGGTGCCAAGTATAAATCAAAAATCTGAGTTAGAAAATACAGCTATTGCTAAGTGAATATGGCAGGAAGAGTAAGAAAAAGGGCATTGAGAGAGAATTAGATATATTTATTATAACATAATACAATGAAACAAAAAAAATGAAAAAATGAAAAGTGTTATCAGTTTTGCTAACACTGATAATTTGATTGTCATGTATAGATAAATGTACTGATAATAATTGATACACTGATAGCTACTGACAGATATAGGTTATTATCAAAACAGTAATTAAATGTGTTTGAGTCTGACTGGAATGTTGACCTCACATTCTGAGTTTCCTGAAAGTCAAAGCCTTTGTGGATTGGGCTGAGAAGTGTAGTTCAGTTAAATAAGAAAAACTATGTAAAAGACAATTTTTGAAATTCCAGGGAGAGGATATGGCTGGAAGTGGGTATAGATCTGTGATTTTCTGTTGGTGGTGCTTCCCAAATCTGTGAGCACCTCGTTGCTTGTGAGGTCACTTGGAATTGTGCCCACAGATCGAGACAGAGCTTCCCAAAGCTTGTGGTTTTCAGGCTGTGGAAAAAGAAATGTTAGAAACTGTTGTATCAGACAAGGTCTAATTTACCAATAGGTTCCTGACCCAGCAAAGGACTGAAGTACACGCTTTGAATGTGTAAATATTTTCCTCCAGAAATTCAAATTTGAAGGCATTGGACACATTATTTAGGATTAAAATCACAGGGATTTTGTTCCTTCTTCTGTTTCTTATATTGTTGCTCCATTTGCACTGCAGAGGTAGTCTCTTGATCAAAATTTGGCATTGAGTCTTCCTCTCCTTTCCTATTTTTCCTCCCTCAAATCACTTTCTTGAGTAAAAAAAAACAAGTGGGTAAAGGGGAACAAAGCAGTAGCNATTTACCAATAGGTTCCTGACCCAGCAAAGGACTGAAGTACACGCTTTGAATGTGTAAATATTTTCCTCCAGAAATTCAAATTTGAAGGCATTGGACACATTATTTAGGATTAAAATCACAGGGATTTTGTTCCTTCTTCTGTTTCTTATATTGTTGCTCCATTTGCACTGCAGAGGTAGTCTCTTGATCAAAATTTGGCATTGAGTCTTCCTCTCCTTTCCTATTTTTCCTCCCTCAAATCACTTTCTTGAGTAAAAAAAAACAAGTGGGTAAAGGGGAACAAAGCAGTAGCAAGTATTTCAAGGTTACTTTGGCATCCTAAATCACTGAGCAGTTGAAGTTGGCACTGGAGTTTTGTTTGAACTCTGGCAGTTTATTTCAAGGCATTATTATTTTTCTAAGGAAAAGAAGGCGGGAAAGGGAAAGAAAAGAAGATCTCTGGGCTATAACAACATTCTCTTCTTAATTCTGTATTTCACTTGCTCTCTCTGACCCTGATAGAGAAGTCTTCCTTTGAAGTTCCCAGTCATGCTGTCTTCATTTTCACTTTAAAGCCATCCTTTATCACCATAACAATAACAGCAGCCATCAAGTACATTAGTAAACTGAGGAAAAAAAAATTAATTGCTGCATCCCTTGAGGTGGGCAGGGAAAATGCTGTTGCATTTTATTTTTCCTCCAGAAATTCAGACCTTGGATGTCAGGCAGCTGGACAGGTTGTCTCTGCTAATTACAGATTTTTGGGGGAGCTGAAGAGAATGACCTGAGGTCCACGTGGTGAGGACTTTGCTTTGGGTTTTTGTCAGTTCAGCCTCATTGGAGCAAGAGTTTACAAAGCAGGTTGCTGGAATTAGAGTAAGAAAAGACAATTTGATACCTGAAAAGAGGAAGCTGTTCACATCCAGCCCACAGCAACAGCTTGCAGCAAGCTTTGGTAAACTCCTCTCTAAGTGGAACCCACAAGGACAAACTTTTCATAAATATAATTGAATCTCAGTCACACGACAGGAACAGATGACAAAAGGGATTTGTACTTTCTTCTGGAAGTTTGAAATATCTATTATGGCCTGACAAATGTAAATATGTTGATAAGGGGGAAAAATCACTTTTCTTGACAATTAATTTTGGTTGCTGGAAATAATTGACCTTTGAAGCATTAAAAAAATGTTTATTAAATATAGCAAAAGGATATAATCAATTCCTCCTCATCCTACTGTGGAAATTAACACAGGATTTGTTGCAGTTTGGGTACACTCAATGACATTTGTACCTTATAGAGTTTTTTATTCAAGATAATTTTCCATGTCCATTGTGTCCACAGCTTCAGTGAAAAGAGTGGATCTGGAAAGGGCATGCAGTGATGTACAGATTTCATATTTGTGTGAAAATGAGTGATCTGCTTCCTCAATCTGAAGAGGTAATTTTACCCACATCTTTACCTCTGGGCAAGTGTTTGACCCTGTGCTCCTCAATAGCATTATTAATCATATCATAATAAAACCTTCACTCAGGCAAAGTCCAGCACTTTTTGGGGAAAGTTATTTTGGCAGATTAATTTTTACCTTTGCCTGTTTCTGTGCTTGGGCTGTAAATGTTGCCACTGTCTTAAGGCTTTGCAAAAAAAAAAAATTAACTGCTTTTTCATTTTGTTTCATTGAAGATTGTTTTATGGCCTATTAAATCAGATTGCTGAGGGATGCTGCTGCAGTCTGCATTTATATGGCTGTCCTGGGTTGATGGGACAATGGCTCAACTGCAGCTTGTTTATATATATATATATACTGTATTTTGTGATACTGCCCTGCTCCACGTTTTAATCCAGGCTAGGATTTAAAGCACACCATGAGGCTAATTCCCATTCACCTATCTCATTATCTAAGGGTTTTGGTCATGCCAGAACTACACAGTGAGATTTCAAATTTTAGGACTGCCCTCCAAGAGCTATTTCTGGTTTTGTGTGGGTTGGTTTGTTCTTGTGTCTCTGTTTGTTTGTTTAGATTTTGTTACTTTGATTTGTTTTTTTGTGTTTGTTTTGGGTTTTCTTTCCCCTGCTGTTTTTAAGTTACTTAAGTGAGGTTTTTATGCATGAGTAACAAACTAAAGGGAAAAAATGAGCATCTGAACCTGGATCATGGTCAAAGCTTTTTTGGTGGAGGTGATTTGTTGTTCTGCACCCCTTGCTGTGCTGTTTTTCTTTTGGAGGAATTTCATTATGAATCATATTAGCTCACCTTTTCAGACATTGCAATCAGGTCTCAAAAAATTTCTTAGCTCACGATGCAATCTCATGCCCAGGTGACTCAGATTCAAGAATTTCCAGCAATTTGTTTGTTCTGAGTGTAAATCCACGTGAGCTCAGGATGGACAAGAGTTAGTGAAAAACTGCTGTGTGTGAATTATTTGTAGTGAAAAACTGCTGTGTGTGAATTATTTGCAAAGCAGACACAGATTGTCCTTGTAGAGGGGACATGTGATGCTGTTAAGTTGGATGTGACTGAATTTACTTTTACTTTGCCTTAGAATAATACTGATAAGGATTAGAAAATATTGTGTAGGTTTAGAGTCACCAGCAAATACTGGATGCTGGAGTAAAATTGTGAAATCTCCAGTGAAACTCATCTACCAGGACTCGGGGGTGGTTCTTTGGAAGGCTCTGATCCTCTCCCTGCTGGCTGCATCCCTCAGTCCCATTACACATTTTCTGTGTTTTTTACTCGTGTGTTCCTTGCCTGCCTCTCTGACTGGTGCTTTGTGATCGTTCCTGCTGGGTTACATCAGCTTTGCTGTGTCACCTCACTCGTGGAGATGTGAGCTGGCAAAAACCTGCTGCAAAAGGAGCTGCGTGGTTTAGGATAAAATGACTTGCTATAAATGCCTGAAGTTTTCAGAAAAAAGATGGCTTTCTTTTTCCTCCAGGAAGTTCTGAGGGTTTTGTGCCTAAAATGCAAATTTAGAGGTCCTCATATTACTGAAGTATGTCCAAAGTATAGCAGCAAAAATACCCCCAGATGATATCTGTTTATGCAATTAAATGTGTTTCTAATTGATGTTGTGTCTGAATGCAAATGAGGCAGGGGTATAACAGGATGTAGAGAGAATTGTTACAAATTCTGTGCAGAAACATTGGAAAAAGATGGGAAATGGAGCATCCTCTTCATTCATACTTTGCTTTCCTGCTAATTTTTACTCTTTGTTTACTCTAAACTCCCTACACTGTTCAGACTCTCCCCTGGGAGGAAATACAAACTCTGAGAGGGGTTTAGATTGGATGCCCACATTGGATTTTATTTCAGAAACTGTGTTTATTTAAACTTAGAAATTAGTGCAGTAGAGGTAAAACAAAAAATGCTATTGAGTTTTTAACACTCTCCCGAATCAGTGTAATTCTACACCACAATTTTATTCCTTTTAGGGATACACAATGGGAATAAAAATATCCCTTGTTTGTTAAAACCTGGTTGGGTAGCAAGGATAGGAAGAGGCTTCAGTTTGGTTGTGGATGATCCAGCAGAAAGTGCTGCTGTAGGGACACCCAGAGGTGTGGGAGGTGCTCACGGATTTTCCCTTGCCTTGGGGAGAGAATAAATCTCCATCCCCAATTCCTCCCTCCCTTCTCATATTCAGGGTGACAGTCTCATCATAACGTGGCTGGGAAATTTTGTCATAATCAGAGGAACTCATCTCGTGGCCTGAACCTTTTGTGAATATGAATTTTATTTTCCAGCAGGAATTTCTGTTTCTCATCAAAAAGTGTTAACGATATTAAAGATCCTTTTCTGACACCTCCATCCCTTTGTTCCCTTCCTATTGTAAAATGTATTTTCTTAGCATATTAATGTTATCCTGAGCTGACCTCGTAGGACCAGGATCTTGAAATTTGTCAAAGACTGAGCTTCATGCAGGGCTGAGAAAAAAACAAATTAGCCTCTAGCCAATGCTGGTGTGTTTTAATAAAATTACTTTCTAAAGTCAATCTTTTTTTTTTCTCCAGAGCTGTTTTTTTTTTCCTGTGAAAAATAGGGAACTTGTTTCTGTGTTGGTCAGGTTGATTAAGTACTTCACTTGAGTTTAACATTAAAAAAACCTCAAAATTTTTCACTTGCATCCTAGTTTTTGTTTTGAACTAGAAAAACTCTGAAACAGGTAACTCAGCATTTGCTCATTGGACTTGAGATTCCTGGCACTCAGCTGAGATCCTGACTTGTGGAACTGAGTGGAAAAATTCAGTGCAATGCAAGATTTTATCTGATTTTAAGAATAGCTTCAGAAAAAAAAAAGCTATACACATTTATGGGACCTTGCAACATTGTAAAACGAATTATTTTTCTAATTCAGAAGAAAATCTGAAAGTTCTGTAATTTACTTGGTAACACAAATACCAAAAGTAAGAAACTAAAACTACTAAAATGTTTCACTTTTAATAGCACTAAATGTTATGTTAAAACCTCTTTCTAGGTAGAACTTTTTTCTTGTCGAAGTGAGTGACTTTCATGGGGAGAAAAAAAAAATTTGAAGATAAATATGTTAGAGGAAATCAATTTATATTTAAACCATGTTAGCAGATTTTTGAATACTTCCATAATGTTAGATTTTCATGAGCTGAGATGCTCCTTTTCTGGTTATTGCATAGGAGCAATAATGCAGAAAGAAATGTGTGTTGGGTCATTGATTTATTTTGGAAATCACTAGACACAGCTACACAGTGATTCTGCCTTGCTCAGATTTTCTTTGCATTTCTTGCTCTGTGTCATTCTATCAATATTCATTTTTCATCCGTGGATTTTTGTCCTTTCTGTTTGATCCTTGCTGATTGTAGTGCCTGCACCTCTATTATGTGATAAATAATTTTCAGCCCATTACCTTTCATTTCCAGAGTAGAATCACAACTTAAAACAGGAACAATGCTCTTTATCTCATCTTGCTCCCACTTTTAAACAAAATACCTTGAAGTTATATGGAAATAATTTCATGATCACTAAGTAAATTTACCACTGTTTTAAAACCTTGTTACCGAGCCCTGCTCACGTTGCCTTTCCTCACCAAGATAATTTATATAAGGATTTTATGGAGCTCTCAGAGGTGGTGAATGCACCCTCCTTCATCAGAAGGAATGTTCTGGAAAGGAAATTCCACCATGGGCAGTGGAGGCTTTGTGAGATCAGCCTGACAACGTTTTACTCACAACTTGCCACAGCTGTAGAACTCGAAAAAGACTTGTAAATTAATATTTATTAATGTCAAATGTTCATATTTTATTCGTGTTTTAGTACACAAATGTGGGAATATGATTGATGTTCTGCAAGATCAGCCAACAGCGTAGCAAAAGCTGTCATAAATTTTGCCAAATACAACTTTGGATGTTGGTGCAATTTCCATATAACCTTTTCAGAATTATCAGCGCTGTTATATTAGTAATTTGTGTAAAATCTATTTCTGTGACAACCGAAAGGGAAACGGGGAAAAACAACCAAGCTTGGAAATGAAGTTTTTAAAAGAAGAAATTGTTTTATTTCCTATAAATATCAGGAAAGAACAGAGCTGACATTGTTTGCTGTGTAGTCAGTGCTGGTACCTCCCAAGTTTGCTGATCACTTGGAAAAGGATTCAGATGAGCTGACACTGGGGAAAAAAATTCTGGCTGCTGTAAATTACTGTTCAAAAATAACTTGTTTATCAGAAAGAACATATATATAAAATGTTGTTCACAAAGATAAGTAAATTTGCCCAAATGCAAGTTAAAAAGAACCCAATCACAATCTCCCTGCCCAGTAATCACGAGGTTTGCCCATCCCAATATGAATTTATAGTGTGCTCTTACACACTATATAGAATTTTATTATAATATATAGAGCTAAGAATAGGTGAAATGCTACTACAGGGCTTAGGATAAAAATAGGATGAAGAAGTAAAAATTATAATGATGCTATGTTAAAACCAAAAACTTGTATTGTGCTTTAAGGAATTAATTTGCCCTTTCCAAGGTTGCCTGCACCCAGGAATAGATTGCACAGATCCTGATTGCTCCAAGGTCTGCCCTGCACTTCAGTTGAGTTGTTTCAAAGACCTTAATTTTCATGATCTATAAAAATAATTGTTGCTTAAAGAATTTACACTGAGATGAAGCAGGTTATGAGATTATTGTCTTTTATTTAAGGGAGCTCAGGTTTTGGCTGCTGATTAAACACAGGTGTTACAGGCAGACTGTTGGTGCCCAAAATAAAATGCAAGATTATTCATGTTAAATTAAAATGGAGCTTTTATCAGCAATCCAGAAGGCAAGAGTCCCTTTAATCCCTGAAGCATTTTTCCTTAAACTGGGAATTGTGTCTCTCAGCAGTTTTTGTGGCTGGTGTTTGTGGTGTGTATTAATTTACAGCAGTGTGCTTGGTGATAATTCTCCCATTTGTGGTTTTTGCTTGAAAGAACAAACATGCTGAAGGGAAAAGGGGCTGCTGTGTTCTCTGAATCTGTTAAAATTCAGGTTTTGGTAGAATTGAGTTTGTGTAGAGAATGAAAGTTCATTGGCTCTTGAAATAAAGAGGAGGAGGCAGCCACTTAATTTAATATTCTGTGGGAATCCAATGGGTCTGGAAGCCTTTGGCAATTGAGATCGAGGGCACACAGCAGAACTTTTCCACAGCATGGTCTCAGGATTTCTTAGCAAGTTTTTTATCTGGCAAGATCAGGGTTCTTCTGCTGGGCAGTGTCTGTTCCATTTGGTGATGCTTTGGCACACAGATCACAGTGAAACAGGAGGCACTCGCAGGGTGGGACCCCAAGGAATTTGTTGGAACAGGAGGTGAATGATTTGGGCAGCTTCCTTTCAAATATTAATCACATTTGAAAAAACAAAGAAAAAAAAAAATCACCAACCCAGAACAGAACACATGAAAAAATCAAGGCCATTTTTGGGTACTGTGTGTGTCAGGTTATCTTAAAATATAACAGAAAACGTGTAAGAGAAAGGGTGAAATCAGCCTTTGGATTGATGGGAAATCAATCATCAGCTGATGAAGAGAGACTTCAGCAGCCATAGAACCAACACAGTTAAAACCACATTATGGCTGTTGTAAACTACTTAACACAGGTTGTAAAAGAGCTGCTCTTCTTAAAACCAAACGTTGCTATATATAATGGTTTTTAAAAATGTGGTCTGCCTTCTGGTCAGGTAATTAAAATAAATAATAAACCAGTAGTTAATTGTCCATAGTGACCACTAATGGAGGGATTTCCACTTTAATTATTAATAGCATGCTCTTTGCTCATCATCCTGACTTTGTTTTCCTTCATCTCACTTGCCACCTTATTTTTATGCATTTTTAATAGAAGGCACAAGTTTTCTTAGTCTCTTTCTTTGTCATAATCTCCATATAATGGTGCTTTTTCTTGTCCATCTCTTCCAGCAGAACAATTTCCATTGCTGACTTTTCTTTGTGTTCATTAATAGTTGTTGCAGCTTTTTCTGGCAGGTTATTACCATTCCTTTTTTCAGTATTATGTGTTTCAGAAAGTTGTGCATTTTAGGGTTCTTCATTTGTGCACTTGAGTGGGTCCCATGCCAGCCCTCCAGGACTGGAATTCCCAGCCTGTGTGCTGGAAATATCCACTGGGTTTCTCTTGGCCTTCTCTGAAGCCAGAGCACTGAGACAAGGGAATAAAAATGAGAACAAAATAGAAAAAAGGTTCCTTTTACTATTTTAATCCAGGAAAGTTCAGTGCTGAGTTTACCAGTGCAGATGTTACTGTGGGAGTGAGTGCACTTGGCAGGGTGAAGGAGGACAAAAATTTCCCCATTTTTTATATTTCTGTAAATTGTAAACCAGAGAATTGATTCTGTGTTTTGTGTTTGTGACTTTCCCCAGCTTTTGATGCCTGTGCAGGAAGCTCTGTGAGTGCTGGCTGTAGAGGACAGAAATTTGTGCCCCCTCTGTGGTGGCAACAAGAGGATATTGGAGGTTGTCCTGATGGCTTTAGGTTTTTTTTCTTTGTAATAGGATGCTCGTGGCTCACATCCTTGCAAGTTTTTAGAAATTAGAGGAGTAAGGAGAACACTTGTGCTCTCTTGAGGGCATGGTGTGGAGAAAGTGGCTCTGCTTTTGCAGCACAGGTTATCCAGTGGCCTGGAGCACCAAACCTACAAGGGAGTCCTAAATGGCAACCATTTCTCCAGCCTGTGTAGTTTCGTGAAAATTTTTTTTTAAAAGAGTGCCAGTTGAAGCTGAATTTGCATCTGCGTGCATGGTTTGACCTTCTGAGCTCTGCTGGTACAGCTGTCTGTGCAGCTGGACCTGAAAACAGATATGGGGAAAATTTGGGGTTGATATTAAAGAGGGCAGAGAAAAATGTTATCCCAGATCTGCTCTGTGTCTGTGTCCCCTGCACAACCACGCAAATTTTTGAGTGAGAAGGGAAGAATGTAGTTTGTGGATGGGGGTGATGTTTACAGGTGCTGCAGCTGAAACAATATGAGCACTTTACACAATTTTTAGACACAACTCAAGGGTGGTGCAATATGTACTGAGATTATTGCACCTCCTCCTTTGGAGTGCTGGTCCACAGTCAGGAGTCGAGTGGTTTTGAAGAGCTTTTGTGAAAAAGCCACTGATAAAAACTGTATTTTACATATTCAATAGTCTCTACCTGTGTTCTTGGTGCTAAAGGTGGCTCACACCAGGGTACCTCTGTGCCAGCCCTCTTCATTTACACTGAAACAAAAAACCCCAAATATTTATCAGTTCATTGTGGCACCACTTAAAATACTCGAGAGCAGGGAGAGAGACAAAGGAAGCTTTCACCTCCAGGATTTCAGACTCTAAAACACAAGGTCTTGTGTCATCCTTTTATTTAATAAAACCCTCAATTTTTCACAAATTGCTCTTGTAATTAGACTTTGCTTCTCTGATCTGAAACATGATCTTCTCCGAGGAGATGTGGCTGTGTTATCAATTGACAGGTTCAAACATGAAAAATGAGATAATGACGTTGCAAAAGGTAAATGAAGCATACATAATGCACCCCAAATTATATATAATTTTGTTAAATTAATACACCATGTCTTAAAGGAAGAAGAAATACTATGAAAAGTCTTGATGAAATGGAAAGTGTTTCATATTAATGCCATTCTAATGGAAACCACTTAGAGCAAATAACTGTAATTTGCATTCTGATCCCTGTTCTGTGAAGTGGCTTATCAAAAAGAAATACTCCATTACTTCCCTGTAAAAGTTCTAATTTTGAATTAAAAAATACTTTCCAGGTGGATCATTAGAACAAATTCCATCCTTTAAAACCTGCCTCCCTTATCAGAGTGCAACTTGCAAAAATGCATTTTAAACAACTTAATTTTGCACATGACAGGACAATTTTTGTGTTCAGGGGTGATTATTTAAAGTTGTAAGATTTCTCTCCAATTTTTCCATACAGACACTAAATTACTCAAGGAGAAAAGAGACCTTGTTCTGTACAGAGAAGGTTTTTGCAAGGGATATTTTCTTAAAAATCTGTCTAAAAGAGTATATCCTTTAAAAAAAAGTGTAGAAAAATATATTTATGTAGACAGTAATAGTTTATAAAAATTTAATAATTAATTTATGAGCACTTTAGAAATTTAAGCAGTTTGGATTTTTTTTAAAATAGACTCTAAGTCATGGAGTTCCCAGTCATTCTGGTCTTGAGAAAGGACTCTACTGATTGTCCCTCCTTCCCTTTCTTTCCTTTTTCCTCCTAAGACTAATAATTTTGGAAAAGAGACTCGATTTCTCAATGTTCATGTTGTAATTTGACACTGGCCAAGTGCCAGGTACTCACACAAGTGATTCACTTACCCTTTCTTTTATAGTGGGGCAGAAGAGAGAGAAAAAATATTAATGAAGGGCTCCTGGGTTGAGATAAGGACTGGGAGAAAATATTCCAAGGGAAAAACAGGTTCAGAATCTAAGGGTGTAAATAAATTCATTATTAACAGTCGGAGGAGATTAATGAGAAGTAAATTAAGACTTTAAAACATTTGTTTTTGTCTCCAGCCCCTCCTTCCTTCCCACTGACAGCTCAGGGAGACAGAGGTGGGGTCTTGGTCAGTTCCTCACTGGAGATTTCCTTCTGTTTGCTCAGGATAATTTTTGTTCTGCTGGGCCATGAGGCTCCTTCTGTGGGCAAACAGTTCTCTCAAAATTGATGTGCCTTGGGTAATTTCTCCATGAGGTGTAGCCTTTTGAGGACAGGCTGCTCCCGTTTGGAAACGGGGCCCTTCCAGGTCTCCAGCTGGATCACAGCTTCCTCTGACACCCCCTCGCTCCAGGGTGAATTGGGGTCAGAGATTTGGGAGTTTGGGGTCAGGGATCTGGATCACGGAGCCCACGGAGTGCAGGATGAGGGTTCAGAATGGGAAAGGCAGCTGGGGATAAAGAGCTGGGATTTGGGGTCAGGGAATTTGGGGTCAGGGATCTGGATCACGGAGCCCATGGAGTGCAGGATGAGGGTTTGGAATGGGAAGGGCAGCTGGGGATAAAGAGCTGGGATTTGGGGTCAGGGATTTGGGATCAGGATCATGGAGCCCAGGATGAGGGAATGGAGCGAGAATGGCAGTGGGGAAATGAGCACTTTTCCTCAGGCTGTGGGTGGATCTCTCCATCCCCTGGACTTTGTGTGTGACAAGGGGACAGTTGATTTCCCCACAGCCTGCAGAGCAATCTCAGCTCCCACACTTGGAGCATCTCCTCCCTTCTTTTTCCACCGACCTTGGTGCTGCCATGTTTCCCTCACGTCCTCTCTTCCTCCTCTTCTCTCACCAGAAGAAAATCTGCTGCTTGTAGGCACCATTGCCAACAAATTCCACTGATTCAGATTCCTGCAGTGCTGAGAGGTTGATCTTGCCGAGGTTCCTTTTTATTAACCCTTTAGTGGTTAATAACTCTGCTTTAGGGGGTTGCTCACCATGTTTTCACCACTGACCCCATGGCCCCATTTGGGGGCAGAAAAAACGGTGTGTGCTATTTTGATTTTTTACATATTTAATCTTAAATATGTAATCACAGAGGTGTTATCAGCCTCTCTAATTGGGCCAGCAGCATGTCCATGTCCAGAGCCATCAGAGATTGGCTCTGTGGGACATGGTGGAACCTTCTAGAAGCTTCTCACAGGAGTGACCCCTGCGGCCCCTGCACTACCAAAAACCAGGCTGTGCCAAACCAGCACCCATGAGAAGGTGATGGTTTAGGTGGGTCTGACTTGGGGAAGGGGAATAATTAGTAAATTATGTTGACCTTAGGGAAACTGCAGGTGAACCCTCAAAAATTATCAGAACGGTGCATCTGAATTTAATGAAGCAGCATAATTCATTCTGGGTTTGCTATGACGTGGAACATTTTGTGATTTATGTGCCATACTACATGAACAACCACGAGTGTTTATTGCAGCTGCCTTTATTTTTGAGGAGCTGAAAACCTGCTGTGCTCATCTGAGGATAGGGACTTGTTATTCCCATCTCTTGCTCTGACAGACATCATGGATTAAACAAGTTTTTTACATTTGGAACTAATGAAATGCTGGATAATCAGTAAAAATGAAAGGGAGAAAATCAACCTGAGTTAATTTCACTAAGTATTGGTAGGCAGCAGTGGAATGTTGCAATCGATATTTGCTTTGATCTTACAGCACAGAGTAATGTTTTTGATTTGTTTACTTTAATGTCTGGCCTATTTGTGATGTAACAAATCTTACCTGCTCTTTCTAAACTAAAATATGGTTCAGCCAATGCATAAAACATTTTAAATGCTTGGCTTGTGTTGATAGCACTGTAATGAGGTTGGAAATGTAGCTATCTGTAGGCATCGTACAAAGGCTAAGTATAGCTGTCAGGGTAGCAGCAATTGCCTGGGAAAACAGATTTCTGAGACATTTAGGGCTCTGCTGAGTGCTGAATCATTTCTGCTTTCCCTGTGAAAGATTGCTGGAGTCTGCACCAGAGCAGTCCTGGTTTATAACAGGAGGGACCTCAGCAAAGGATGAACTCTGCTCTTCCAAATTAATGGCTTGTGCACAGCATCATCAGCTGGGAGAAGCTGTGTGGACAAAACAAATGCAGCAAACAAAACATGTTGTAAATTAATAACTGGGTTCTAAATTAACAACTGTGCAGCAGCTCCAGACCTAGGGAGGAGAAAAAACAGAGGGTGAATGATATAGAAGCTCTTTGGTACAATAGTCTGGAGTAGTTTCATAGAGGAGTCAAATTTAGATGCACCTCGTGTAGTTTTCTCAGCTCAGGGTCACAAAATTTACCAGAGCTTTTGTCATCAGCCAGCAAAACAAAAAAATCACATGGCCTGAAAGACAATTTACACAGCAATGATAGCTTCTCATGGAAATGATTGACATTGCTTAAAGTGTACAGTCAGGAATGTGTGTGCCCCTCTGAACCAGCCTGTTGTCTTTAAATATGTGAGTGTTTATGCAAAGGCATCTTTTGGAGTCTTTGTAAGTGATTTAAGAAGTGGTGAGTTTTAGTAAATGCCACTTTGCCTTTTTCTGTAATGCATTAAAGACATTACAGTTACTGATGTGGATTTTTTTTTTTTATAGTAACCACCATCAGTTTTCATCTCCATCAGTGAAGCTGCAATTAATCAAAGGCTTGACCTTGCATAATGTTAACTATCACAATAAATAAAGTACCAATTAAATGTTACTGAGAGGATTTGAAATAAATTAATGGAATATTAGCTGAAAGTTGTAATATTTTGCTTGAAGGAACAATCCTTTCTCTTGAGAATGGCTATACTGAAGTCAGTAAATAAACCCAGGAATTTAAGTAAATACATTAACCCAGTTATTTAAAGAGTTATTAGAATTGCCTCTTTACAAAGAGAATCAACTTTTTCTTCTGTTGATTATTACTCACCTATGGGAGACTTTTGGAGAAGTGATTTATTTCTATCTTCTGAGGATGAGTATTAAAATTCTCTTCTTTATATTTACTTTTACCCTTGGTATAGTCAACTGTACGGAATTTGGAAAATTGAATCAGGTCTGGAGGCCTCTCCATGGAGGAGCAGCCCACTCTGACATTTCAGAAACAGAGGATCCTTCTCTGAGCTGCTGCTGACAACCCAGGCTGTGAACAGCTTCCTTCTTTTCCCTTGGCCCTGGAAGCATCTTGCAATTGCAGCCTCTGCTTTCAGATGCTCTTAGGTCATTATTCCCACTCGGATTACAGACCCTTCTAATTGGCTGAATTCATTAGAATATCACGTCAGGCTTGCTGGCCAAGGACATTTTCAACAGTGTGGGGCTGGATTGGGTGAGGTACGTAAAAGAGAAGGATTGTCTCTGATTTCCCCTTTCTATCTAGTTTTGAAAGTGCTTCTTTCAAAACTTCTTCTTATTTTTTTCTGTCAAAACCAGTATTTCAGCAGCCTTTTTACTTTGGCCTAGAAGTCATTCAGCAGGCAGGACTAAGGTGACTGGATCCTGAGCAGTGTGCTTTGAATTGCTCCTGACAGGAGACGCCAGCTTTTAGTAAAACCCTGCCATACAACGCGTGTCAATACTGCTGCTTTCAAGAAGACTCTTGCTGAAAGTTATACAGTGAAGCAGTATGAATTATTGACAGGCTAAAGCCTTGTCTGGCACATGCTACCTGCTCCAGGTGCCTGTATCTGCAGCTGTAGCAGACTGGATCGATTCCTCTTTTTGCTCCCTCTGTCTCTCTTCATCTCCTGATGCAATTGATCACTGCCCAGGCACTGTCTTCACAGCGTGTCCCTCCAGCAGCCACCTTGTGCCCTGTTTGTCACCTTCAGCTGACACTATTGATTGCCATTTTCCTCAGTCTCTCTTTTAAAAGCCTTGAACACTAAACAAACCCACAGAGAGCTTAAGTAAGTCAAAAGGAAGAACTCCTTTCATTCTCCACCCTCAAAAAAAGCACTTAAACGTGTGTATGTGTTCTTCCTTCAGACAGATGTTATTTCTCCTTGGCTTACCTCATTTCCTGGGGAAAAAAAAAACCAAAAAACCCAACAGAATCTCAAATATTAACTCTGGCAGCTTACAGCCTTGTGTTTCTTCTCTGAGCCTCGGGGCATGCCTCAGGGAGTTTGTGTTCCCTTCCAAGCTGCCTTAGCGTGGTGCTTATTCCCCAGAGCCAGAATCACTGCTTAGGTAACAACCTCACTGCAGCTGCAAAGAGGGAAAATGTCTTGGATTGAGAAGAGGCAGGCTGGGGATTTTTCTCAGCTTGTTCCTTGAATCTTGCCCGCTGTTGTGGAAGTAACAAAGATGATTAGAAAATCTGGGAGGGAAGGTGATGGATTCTGTCACACCCAGTCATCAACGCCCTGTTCTCTTTTCTGCTGTAGAGGCTGGCTTCAAAATGGTCACTAATTAAAAGTAAAGATGTTTTGAACTGGTATGATTGCTCACAGATGAGGGAGGTAGCTATCCTCAGTGTTCCATACCTGGTTGCTTTTAAGCCTGCTTGAAGTCTATCAGATTTATCCTGAAATAAAATATATCCACTAATTAACTACTTGCAGTATTACCTGAGGTACCATTTTTTTTCCCCTTCCAAAATCTATATTTTTTTCCCTTTCCTCTAGAAATTATGGCAATTTCACTTCACAATAACAGTAAGAAAAAAGGAGAAAAAAAACCCCCAAACCACAAAACTTTTTGATTTGGATTCTGTAGAAATTAATAGAGGTTTGGGTTTTTCTTTATAAGATCATTAATATCTTGGTAGTATTTTGATAGGGGATACCTAATTGCTGCTATTCTTGCTCATATGAGGAAAATATGATTAATACAAGAAGTCCCCTTTTAGCACAGGTTGATCCAGGAGCTGGGATATTTTTTTTTTTTTTTTTTGCTTCTTTAGGGTGCTGTTCATTCTTTGGAATTTGGAATAGATTTTCTGTTTCCCCCAGTGTGTGCATGGCTCTGTTCCTACTGCTCTCACCACACACATCATCATCATCTAATTATCCTTTATATTTAAGTCTAATTTGCATATCTATAGTTTGGGCTGCTGTTCTTTGGCTTCTGTGTTTTACCACTTCCTTTGCATTAGTGAGATATGTAGAATATAATTAAGTTCAGAGTTCATTTGTTCACACTGGAAAAATGTAGAGAAAAAATAGTATTTTTATGTTTCTTATTCCGTGCTCTACTTTTACAGCATAAAACTGTTTTTGGTACTTTATTTTTCTGTTTATTCTGTAATTTTCTGTGTCCTTGCCAGTACATTTCATCTTGTTGATCCAGACATATTTTGAGTTTAGGTTCTGTTATTTCAGCATTGATCTTTCATCATTCTTGAACCTTAAATGTCCTGGCTGCACCATGGCCAATCCAAGCACTCAAGCATCATGAAGTAAAAGAAACCAGAATTATTATCCTTTAATCTGCTCTTCTATTGGATTGTCATCTGAGCTACAGATTCAAGTTTTTTAGCCCACAACCACAACAGTAAGAAACTTTGATTTAGTTTTAGATGAAAGCTGGCCTGGCCTAAAATAAAATTCCAGAGTGGCTTGGTTATTGAACCCCAGTGATGGGCACAGGGGTGGATGTAAGGTAGCAGGGATGCATTTCTAGGTAAAAGTCTTTAGAGCACATTCTCCTCGTTGTGGTTAACTGGAATTGGATTGGAGCCCTGCCATTGGGAAGTCCAGCACTATTTACCCTGCTTACAATTTCAATAACGAAGAGATTGCCTTGTGTAAACTCCAGCAATTATCCTGTATACATATATTTTTAAATAATCCTATTTAGTGTATGTTGACTCTGAGCAGCATGTAGTCAAGCCTGGGTGGTTCAAATTATAGAGTGAAAAGTGTAAATCCCTACTCAGCTGCTATGGCTTAGAAACAACTTATCTGTACTGGAGGGAAAGGGCAGCACATGAAAATGCTTTTATGAGAAATCAATGTTTAAGAAATTTACTGATCCTCATACTCTACTAGACATTCTTTGTTTTAAGCTTTCTGGTAAACACAATGACTTTTTAATGAAAAGGAACACAGAAAAGCTGCTTGGGTGTCTGATTAAACAAGAGTTTATTATTCTAAGGAAAAAATCCAATTTCTATCTTCCGTATAGCTGATGGTTTTTACATGCAGACCTGGGGTAACTGTGATTTTCAAATAGGAACATGGGAAAGAAATTCTTCTCAGAGGAGAGAATGGATTGTTTAATTCCATTACAATTATACAGACTGAGATCCCCATATATATATTAAGGGTTTGGGGTTTTTTTTTCCTTCTTGCTGGATCCTTCTTTAACCCTTTTCACACACGCCTTGCTCCATTTCTCCCAGGCTGTACCTCTGCAGTGATGGCTGGGACACTCCACATCACTGCTGAGGGCTGGAACAGAACTGAGTTATTTTCTCTGACTGAGAGATCACAGTATTATATCCAAAATAAACTGATTGTGCTGTGTATGGAGGTGTTGTCTGTGTCTGGAGAATTTCCTTCAGATCCAGGGAAAGTCAGTGTCCCTATGTTCACCAGCTGCAGGTGTCCCACAAGTCCTTCACAAATCTGTATTTCTGTCACCAGGGGGTTTTGGGTTTTTACCCCCATTTTCTCAGGAAGGGAGGGTTAGAAGCAGGAGCTCAAGCAAACGATTAGACAGAGAATCTGCAAAGAGGAAAATCAGGATTCAGAAATTCTGCTGCTGAAGAAACTTTGGTCTTCTTTCATTTTTTAGCCAATTGGCTGGAACACAGGGAACTGACAGATCATTTTTCAGCCCCTACCTGAACATGCTGAACATCTGATCAGAAATTAGTGGCTGTGAGAATATGGGATGTAGTGATGTCCCTACAAGCAGGGAGCACAATGGCAAGAACAGAGGAATAGATTTTCCAGCAACAGAGGAGAAAGTAACTGGTGAACTTGTGGTTTTGTGAAGATCATTTTAATCTGCACTCTAACATACTTCAACTGATGAGGAAGAAAGGGTATTTATTTTAGGGCTTGCCTCTAATCTCAGTGCTTTGGTCACCAGCAATTCTCATTTTTAAAGGATGTGGGGTATATGAATTTGTAGTTCTTGCCCTTTGGTGGATTTAGCTCGTGTGTTTTGTTTTTCATGATGAAGTAAACGTTGAAGGATAGACTACTTTATTATCTTTAATGGAACAATAAATAATTTCAAACTATTTTATCCTTTGCTTTGAACTGTGCAGTAATTCAGCACTTGCAAATTTAAGTCAAGTACAAGGACTTATGAATGAAAATTAAGTTGTTATATCTTTCTGTTGTTTCTTAGTTTTCTGGAAGGAAGCTGATGGTTTTTTTTTCTAACCTGTGAGGCCACAGAAAAGATTATTCACAGTCACTCATGGCGTATAGAATGATCAAATTAGTGTGCAATTAAGTGTGAATATTCTATTTAATTCTGTAATAGTGAGGTAGCTTTGGAGATTGGATGTTTTAGGCTACATTTAGTCCAGCAGATTGTCAGGTGGGAATGTGGCATGACAATGGAAGCAATCACTGTAAGCCTGCTGACTTAATATGACTTAAATCAAATTGAGTTCCATAAAGCCTCACTTTGTAAAATGTTTTGAGGTTTCACTTAATTACATTTTAAAAATTCAGCTTTACAAGCAGGATAAACTGGTATTCACTTCCTCTTGGATTACAGTATTTTTTCCAATAACAATTCATTTGATAGAGGTATTTACAGTAGGCTTGACTTTGCAACTCTAGTAAAAAACCCAATATTGCCACGACAACTTTTTAAAGAATTTTGTGCTGGGTACCTGATTGCTTCTTCACTGCTGACGGGGGCCTGGCTGGTTGCAGTTGGAATAAACCCATAATGGGTGAAGGCAAAAGGGCAGCCTGAGGTGCTGCTGGCCAGCTCTTCCCTGTGCCTCAGGACAAAGCTGGGACCAGTTTGCTCTGAAACACTTCTGTGTTTAATCCCCAGGGAGAGAAATTACTGCATGGGTGAGGAGATGGGGAACACGTGGTCATTGGAGTTAAATCCAATATTCCCAGGAGAGGCTGTTCCTGAGCTGTGCCTGGATGGTGGCACTGTGGTGTTTTCACCCCAGTGGTCCCTCAGGCTCGCTGGATGTTGCAGCTGAGGGTTTGGAGAGAATTCCAGGCCTGCAGGAGCTCAGGGTTACCTTTGACTGAGAAGCTTTAAGGTGAAGGAAAGGATTCGGTTCTCATGGAGGGTTTGGACTCAGAGTTTTATTCCTGGCCTATGGGCCTCTGAGTCCAGTAACTGCTCCAACAGAATCCTGAGCACATGGCAGCCCAGGTGTTTTAACCAGGGGAGAGGGGAGGGAAGGAACACAGGTGACACCAGCCAGGTATGGGGGAAGGTCCTAAGGGACAGAGGACACTTGGATGGCCCAGTGTCTTTCCAGGGGTGGGAAGCATCTTTTGAATTCTGCCCTTCTGGAATGGCAGGGCTGACAGGCAGCACTCATCAGGGGTCAGGATGAGGAAAGGAGGAATGATTGACAAACCTGGCAGGGAATCATCTGGGTGAAGCCTGGGGTATCTGAGACAAACCACAGCACATGGATTTCCCCAAAATCCCTCTGGATTACCTCCGTGTACAGGCAGGTCCTGAGCACATGCACACAGAGGATCCTTGCAGGTGGTTTTCCAGGGAAAAGAGGAGCAGAAGGAGCTGAGTGCTGTGAGGAGAGCAGATGAAAGGCAGCCCTGGAGCTGGCCTCGTCCTTATGCAGTGTGTGCACATCTCCCATCAGCTGAAGGGGGGAAAGAGCCTGGAACTGGAACCAGGCACTGACTCAAACCCAGCAAGGTCTGTGAGCTGTTGTCAATATTTTCTATGATCTGGCCATTTGTTTCAGTAAATTGAATGACCTTAGCTTTATGCTATTTTTTATTACTCGTTTTGCAGTTTTTGGCACAGAGCAGAAGAAACAACCTAAGGCAGGAGTGCCTTCATTCTCTTGCAGAGCACCTCAATGTGCACATTTTGTTTTGTGTGGGAACTCAGAGAAGTTTGTGGCAAAGCCCAGGGTTCATAGGGTTCTGGAATGTTTAAATAATGTTCTGAATTACACTGGTGGTGAACGTATTCCATAAAAACATCTCATGCAAATTCCCTGCAAAAGAACAGCTACTGGGAGATTTTCTGTGGGACAGTTTAGCTTGTACCAGGTGAGATGCAACATTTAGAAACAATGATGTGATGCATACTATCCAAAAAGTGAAATGAAGATGTAAGGATAATTTAGTGTTTATTTTGCTGGCGTTTTTTGTTGTTTTTATTTTAATTTTCAAAAAGCTATGAGAGATTTTTTTTTTTTACTGCAGCACAGCAGTTTTTACCTGTATTGTACCATAGTTGTTTTTATTTCAGTTAAAGCTGGATGCATTCCTTGACTGTCATCCTGCCTCAGATGGGTCAGCTGTGGTATTTTTTTCTTTCCAAAGCAGATTATTGTTTAATTTCCTTGGTAGTTGTATTTTTCAACAGCAAAAACATTTGCTCATGTAGTTAATGCCAGTCTATTATACCATTTAACTCATTGGCATTTTCCTCTTGACATTTCACCATCAAACAGGTTATTAACTATGGTTGATAATTTGTATTGACTTTGAGATTGTGATCCAATTTACAATGTGTTGAAAGCCTCCCCTTTGATCTGCCATAAGTAAACTATAAAACAAATCATCAGTTTTAAAAATTTCACTTATGAAATTTGTTCTATATGGCACTTTCACCGAAACTCTTGCATCAGGGAGACTGATGAGGGAAATCAAACCTGCTGAGAAATCAACAGAAGACATAAAACAGCTACTCCAGCAGCCAAGTCCAGTTTGGTTTTGTAACAAAGCAGGCCAGGGCCACAAATGTTAATTTAGAGCGTGATGAATGTGAGCTCTCAGTTGTGTCTGAAATGCCCTGTAATTACAGCTCAGTGAGGGCTGCCTTTCAGGGAGGGACTGCCAGAAACTCCTGGTTTCATTAGGCACGAGTCAATTAATCTCTTTACTTTTGGGTTCAGAGGTAAAAAGGACGGTGAGGATGGGATGGGTCTCCCTTCACTGTAACCCTCCAGCTGTTTCCTGGAGTTGTTTGCCTGTCCTTAGCACAGCACGGTTCTATTTCACGTGGGCAACATTCTGAATTACCCTCAACTTCAATTATCTTTTAGCTGCTGTCCTTCTATCTGATGAAAAGCAATTGTTAATAGATGTCTATATTTGAACTTTGCCCAGCTAATATCAGGTCAGCCTTCTCCAGAGCTTGATCTGCTGTTGATAATCAAGTTCCTTCCACAAAGGAAGAATGTGTTTGTCAGTCATGCTAAAATGTGTTTTGTCATTAACCCTCTCCAACAGGGTGATTGTATTTGCATAGTGGGGATGTGACCCTCTGGCTCTTTATAACATGGTGGGAAGAAAGGAGTGCAGAAAATGTCAGCTCCAAGGGGACTGATGACAGTTCTGAAGAATATGCAAACCCTTTTTATTAGACACCTGGTTGAATTGTGTTGGTATTTTCTAGCACAAAGATACATTTTAAGAAAGCATTTTATATTATATTGCATATCTAGTCTGGCTAAAAAGCTAGAGTGTCAGCAAATATAGGAAATATTATGATGATAAGATGGTTATTCAGCTTTACATGTTCTGTTTATGTTGTTGTGATGGGGTGGAGCAAGCCTTTGCCATGGGATATAAAAAGAAATAATAAGAAATAAGAAACAAATCCACATACTTAAAGAGCTTAGGTACCCACAGTTTCTCCTTTAGTGAATGACATTTCTCATGTTTCCACAGTAGTTCCCTGCATGAAAATCAAAAATGAATGGCTGAAAACATGAATGTAGCCATATTCCATTGAAAAGAAACAGTCACTGGAAACAACCCCACCTTTATTTCCTCAGTGTCCTAAGCAGACTACAAAAGCAATTTTGTTTCTAATTCTTTTGGAAGAAGCTGCCTTCCATTTTGGTATTCCTCAGTCACAGGGTTTTTAACACATTTTCTTCATGTGCAGTGCAAGGTTTAGACAAAGACTGTGCCAAGTAAGGCCCAGGTGATAAGGCAGCTACTGTCTTTGATACCAATAAACTCCTAAATCACTCTGTGTGAGGGGCATTTAATGCATCCTGGACTCGATATCCCTTCCTTGCTTCCCTGGGAAATGGGTGCAGGACAGCTGCTTTCTTCTGAGGGGGTCCCTGTCCTGGCACCCAGACACAACCCGAGGACAGCAGCAGATTTACAGGAGGAACCATTAGCGGGGAGCTGCCAAGGGAGAAATCAGTGCAACGAGAAAGAGTGTCAGGTGTTAGATGGGGCTTTTTGTCAGGCATAATTTGATAGGGAGAAAAATGGCAAAAAGGGAGGTGAATTTATGTAAAAGATATGCAGCATCATTCACGACTCAGGGGCTTGAACAAATGATGAAGTCACATTTCTTGTTTTACCTAAGCAATCTATTTGTCACTGCCTTGTTTGTGTGTGCTTAAGAAAATACCAGTACATTATCAGCCACCATAAATGAGGTACCATAACTATGCTTTTGAATATCCTAAATACAAAATTATTGAACCAAACTTGGGGACTTAATCTTAGGGACGTGTTTATATCAGCTGAAGCTGCCAAAATAAACATGGCAAAAAAAAAGCAGCAAGCAGTTTATTTTTGTGATTTATATTGCTCTGAGGCTGTATCAAGTGTTTTGATATTTATTCAGTAGCATTTGGTTGTATGATTTCCAGCTTTTCTGTGAGTCTTATCTTCAAAATTCCATTTATTCAAGGGTTCTGTTTGTTGTTATCAGGCTGTTCTGTGAGAGTTTATCCTGTTGCTCCCTAAAGATCAAATTTAAGCATGAAAAGGATTGCTTGCTGTTTATGGAGGGTTAAGGTTTTGTACAAAATTCTTGTAATTTATTTGCTTTCCTATGCTTAACTACACCACAATCTGCCTAGCAAATGTGCTGAGAATGAAACTGATATAAAAGTAGCAAAGTATTTGCTAGGATTATGGGAGATTGATAAAATGAAACTTATTTGTTCACATTTTTTTAGTGCCCTAAGTTCTTATTGATCACTCATAAACCACCAGACTCAATGCTTTGAAATTCTTTCACTTCAGTATAGCAGGATCTTCCAGCTGAGTGTGAATCTCTTAAATACAAGATAGGTACAAGTTACTGTAGTCTCTCAAAAGATATTACGTTTATTGGTAAAATATACAAAATATGTATTTGGCAAAATAAACACAATTTTCAGGTTTTTTCAGTTATCAGCCAGGAACGTGAAGGTAATGTTCAGGAATTTAGAGTTTTTCACATTGCGACAACAATCTGACATTCCAACATGCACGGGCCTTGGGATTGATAATGGCAAATCTGCTTCCCTCATCTCCACCAACACCCCACGGAGGAGCTCTGGATGCTCCAGAGCGCTCTCACCTTGCCTCCAGCATCACACCTGGCTTCCCCTGCCTGGTTACTGCCTCCCCTTGCCCCCCTGCACCTGCAGAGCTCAGCAGAGAGGGCAGTGCCTGACTCACCTGGGGATTCACCTGGGGATGTCCCTAAGGGATGGGCAGGGTGTGTTTGTACCCAAAGAGGAAAGGCTCAAATATTCACACGCACCTTCCCGTGTTTGCCCTGCTCCATCCCGTGCAGGTGCATCCCCAAGGAGCATCCCAGGTGTCTCCAGCACACCTGGAGGCCTGTGGGTGCTGCCACACTGTCCTGGTTTGGGGCAAATTTGAGAGAGGAAAAAAAAAACAAACCTCTGGATGGAGTCCCTCTAGAAAAACGAATTCAAACCACCCCTCCCCTTAGATGAATTGGGACAGTAAAAAATTTCCTTGGAGGAAAGTGGAAAAAAGTTCTTTATTCAACAGACAAAGCACTCCCCAGCACAAGAAATGAAGGAACAACACTGAACAACAAAAGCTTCTGACAGAAAGTCTCTCCCGGGGCTGTAGCTCGGCTCAGTTGCTGTCGGTCCCTCAGGGCTGGCAAAGGCCGGGCCCAGGCCAGGCCCGGTGGGACACAGGTGGGAGCTCCTGGGGCCCTTTGGGTGTTTAACCAGAGCAGGGTCAAACAGTGCCAAGGAAAAGAACCAAAAAACTCAGTGCAGAGAACTTCTGTGCTTCAGGCAGCCAAAAACTGACAAAAAGCAAAGGAGAGCTCTGTGCCACCATCCACACTGCAGCCAGCACAGGCCGTGTGTGAGGGAAAGCTGAAAACTCTGATCTTTATGTTTAGAAAACAAACACCTCAGACATT
>VZTB01002293.1:115928-161480 GCA_013397245.1 Thryothorus ludovicianus
TTCTCTTTCCTCCCTCGAGGTTCTCTTCTCTTTCCTCCCTCGAGGTTCTCTTCTCTTTCCTCCCTCGAGGTTCTCTTCTCTTTCCTCCCTCGAGGTTCTCTTCTCTTTCCTCCCTCGAGGTTCTCTCCTCTTTCCTCCCTCGAGGTTCTCTCCTCTTTCCTCCCTCGAGGTTCTCTCCTCTTTCCTCCCTCGAGGTTCTCTCCTCTTTCCTCCCTCGAGGTTCTCTCCTCTTTCCTCCCTCGAGGTTCTCTCCTCTTTCCTCCCTCGAGGTTCTCTCCTCTTTCCTCCCTCGAGGTTCTCTCCTCTTTCCTCCCTCGAGGTTCTCTCCTCTTTCCTCCCTCGAGGTTCTCTCCTCTTTCCTCCCTCGAGGTTCTCTCCTCTTTCCTCCCTCGAGGTTCTCTCCTCTTTCCTCCCTCGAGGTTCTCTCCTCTTTCCTCCCTCGAGGTTCTCTCCTCTTTCCTCCCTCGAGGTTCTCTCCTCTTTCCTCCCTCGAGGTTCTCTCCTCTTTCCTCCCTCGAGGTTCTCTCCTCTTTCCTCCCTCGAGGTTCTCTCCTCTTTCCTCCCTCGAGGTTCTCTCCTCTTTCCTCCCTCGAGGTTCTCTCCTCTTTCCTCCCTCGAGGTTCTCTCCTCTTTCCTCCCTCGAGGTTCTCTCCTCTTTCCTCCCTCGAGGTTCTCTCCTCTTTCCTCCCTCGAGATTCTCTTCTCTTCCCTCCCTCGAGGTTCTCTTGTCTCTCCTCCCTCGAGGTTCTCTTGTCTCTCCTCCCTCGAGGTTCTCTTCCCTCTCGAGGCTCCCCTGCCAAGCCACCCCACCCCTTTTATCATATCCATCTTTATTAGTCACAGCTATGACCCATTAAAAGCAAGGCTGTTCCTTTTCTTCAGTAATTAATACAACTGCGAATTATCAGGGGCAAGATTGGCTGAAATCCCTTCTTTGACATCACAACTCCTTCCCACCACGCTTAATAACTTCTCATTTTCATGAGCCAACCCCTACATTTATTCATAATACATTTGTATTTCCAGGCATCTTGGATCTTACTGGTGCCTAAATCTTTAGATCAAAGGTGTGCAAGGTTATGTGAAGACTTGAGCGTTTATTTAGCACTCATTTGAGATAAACTCCTTGGATATTTTGTATTTCAGGCTTTTATAGGCTCTGCACCCAGGAAACGCAGTGCATAAAGTGTCTAAGAGGAGGAGAAATCTTAAATATTTTTATGGCCTTTTTAATAACTCGGAGTGAGGGACTTAGAGAAGGAGTCCTGAAATTAGACATCTTGAATTCAGCTTCTTTCTCTGACACAGACTGGCTTTTTGAACAATGTTTAGCTTTCGTGTGTTCTGGCTTGCACTTGCTAAAATGCAGGTAACGGATCAAAATCAGGTCTAGAAAACTGATGACTTTAGGCCTGGGAATGCAAATATTTAAGCATTTTTCTATTAAAGGCATGACATTGCTGATCTCAGAGATTTATAAAGCCAAGGCAGGATTTTGTGAAGAGTTCTGCTCTCTTCAAGTTGCAGAATCAGGCAGTTGAATTCCTGGGAAGCATTATTATTATTATTAGCTATGGATATTATTCTAATATAATTCTGAAATGCTTTTTATCTACTTAAAAGCAGTGATTTCTTATGTTGCACAGAGATAATATTTTAAAACATTTTTAATAGCTGCTTGATATCTTCAGCAACTCAGCAATATACTTCTGCTGGTATTTTAAGAAATCAGAATAATGTCATTTGCATGTTTATATATTTGAGCTTAAAAAATTAAAGCCTACAGAACAGATCAGAAGGCTTAAAAAACCCTCTTCATGTAATAGTGCCTACAGGGGTTAACAAATCTCTTTATGTTCTCTCTCTAATACATTAAATGGCACAAAACACTGTTGTCTGTACTGCACTAATCACGCCTATGATTGAATAACTATTGATTTAGTCAGTGTTTTGGAATAAAAAAAATCCTTGACATGGCTAAATGAAAGGGCAGGTACTGTTACTCAAATGGAAAAGCCATCCATCTCATTACAAAAGCATTTTCAAGGACATGGAAACTTTGGTTCTGAATGGAAGCTTTTTATTAGTCTGCAAAACTTCTCAAGCTATGTGCAGATTTTTGAATTTTAGCCCTAGCTTCCCCTAAAAAAAAAAAAAATCTCTTATCCCTGCAGGATTCTTTAGATAACTTTTAGCTTTAATTTTCAGTGGTCCCATTCTTTTCCTGAGGAAACAGAATAAGATATGGACAGAATACAAGCAATGAGGGTTTAATACCTCTTTGAGTGATTCAGCCTTACACCTTGAGCTGCCCTTACAGGGCTGAACAAAACTGTTCAGAAAGCAGTGAAAAATCCTTTTACAAGTGTCATTACTCTGATTCACTAACAGATGCTCTAGAAATTGAATAAGAGCTTTCCTTTTTCTAAATCATTCCTCACTCTTCTTCCAAGATAATTTTTCTCTTTTTTTGGTTAAGATTTGGCAGGACTGTTTTTCAGCTGGTTTGATTTCTTACTCACCTGCTGGGAAAAGTGATCAGGGAAATAATCCTTGTCCCAAGAGTGTCAGGACATGTTATGTGTAAGTTTCTTGTGATAGGGAGGTATTACAGGTATGATGTGGAACGATATGCGCGGCAAGGTGTTTATAAAAAGGGTAAAAAAAATTCCCATTATGGTGTTATAAATACGTTTTATGGTGTTAGTTTTTTTTCTTTCTTTTTGCACCCGTTTAGGGTGGATACTCTATGTGTGGTTAGAAATGGTTTTAAAGATAGAGTTTTCTTTAGGGGTAAAGTTGATAAAGTGTGTTTATAGTGAGTGAACTGTTTGGTCAGGATCACACCCAGTGCAGATCCTGCTCTGACATGGAGAATCNTTGTCCTTAATTGACTTTTATTAAACCTTTTAAATCCTGGCAAAAAGCTGAACTTCATTTTTCAGCGTTACATCGGTGGTTGTGCTCAGTGCCATTGACTCATAGCGCTGCCCTCACGTCAAATTTTGGTTTGGGAGTGCCTGAGCTCTGTAAATTCCTCCTCGTGCATTAATATAAACAGTAGATTTGAGATAAAGATGAGGATGACAATAAATGCAATGAAGCTTTTCAATTCCAAGCTCCTGGGTCAAGGCAGAGCCCTTGCTGAAAGCCCTTGGTGTTTATCCTTTCTGGTCAGAGTCCCCAAGCTCAGCTGCCTGGGGAGAATTCCCATCTCACCCTTTCTCCAGGACAAGAATTCTGCCCAGAATGCAAGCTGTTATTTGATTCTTCTCAATCTCTTCTAGAAGTGCAGCATCTGCCCTTCACATATTTACACCCCTGGATGTTTGGGGGAGTAGGGAGTTTTATAGGGAAGAAGGATTTTACACAGCACTGATGGAAGAGCTATAAATTGAACAATATTTCAGTATCATGGAATAAAAAAAACCCCATATTTTTCAGCTTTAAGGTGAGATACAATAAACTTAGAAGTGCTAGGCCTAAAACGTATGTGTTAAAGGGTTTTTTTATTAGTACAGAACAATATAGGACCATAATTATTCCAGAGGAAGTTAGGCATATATTGTTCTGGAAATTGAGATTTATGGTGATTATCTAAGTACTGATTACTTGTAGATTGAAATACCAAGTTTTTTAAAAGAATGTTTCTTTTCTCTAAAGTAATTTTATGGTAGATCATCAATGCAATCAGACTTAAGACCAGAAATACCTTGGTTTTGAATTAGAAAAATTCATGTTAAAATATACCTTGGAGCCTGAAATAGTCTTTTATATACACATTATATAAAAGGTCTTCACATTTCAAATGCTTTATCCTTGTCTTTCTCCAATATTCCCTCTACTCTTAGACATAAATTTGTAGCCTGTAGTAATCTTACCCAAGTCATGCATGCAATTATGAACAGATGTGTTGTTTGAATTGGAGCATAAAATACCAAGTCATGAAGTTATTTGTGTGATGAATACACTTAAAGCTTGATTTTTTTTTTTCTATCATGAACTTTTCAATTTCCTCACGTTACAGCTTTAAAATTCAGCGAAGAATAAGAAGCAATAATGGCAGTAAATTAGAAGTTTAGGGGGAACGTGTATCAAGAAACGTTGCTGCAATGGAAATCCCTTATCCATAATCCAGGGATCTGCTTTATCTCCCAGCTCTCTCAGCTGGCAGGGAATTTGTTTTTTTGGAGAGGAGTCCACGTTCAGTGATAAATCACTGTCCATATCTGCGTGTATGAACACGGGTGACATCCCCCCAGTGCAGCGTGTGACATAAGAGCTGTTTGGGATTCACAGGGGTGAAAATTGGGACGTGAAATTCCACTGTGGGGTGAGTGCCTGACAGGGACTGGGGACACAATCCAAGCAAACACACGAACCCCGGAGTCCAGTTCTGATCGGCAAAACACTTTGGATATCAACTCCAATAATTGTTTTCTTCAGGGGGATCTCACACTTTGAAAATCAAGCAAATCAAGGCCCACAGTAATTAAATGAGATACAAAGTTCTTCCTGAGCTGCTGGAGGAGAGGAGCCTTGAAAGAAATAGGGGAGTGGCCTTGAAATAAATAGGGGTGGAGCCTTGAAAGAAATAGGGGAGGAGCCTTGAAAGAAATAGGGGAGGAGCCTTGAAAGAAATAGGGGAGGAGCCTTGAAAGAAATAGGGGAGGAGCCTTGAAAGAAATAGGGGAGGAGCCTTGAAAGAAATAGGGGAGGAGCCTTGAAAGAAATAGGGGAGGAGCCTTGAAAGAAATGGGGGAGGAGCCTTGAAAGAAATGGGGGAGGAGCCTTGAAAGAAATGGGGGTAGTTTTGCCTCTCTAGTGGAAAGGGTGAGGTGCAGAAAGGGATCAGTATCCTGGATACTCACCATAGCAAATCCCTTGTATGAAAATAAGAGAATGGATTTGCAGTCGGTTAAAGTATTCAACAGAAAAGTTAATGCAGCAGTAGTTGTATTATAATTATATTAATAAGATCAGATATTCTGAGCGTTGAATTTATAGGAGTAATTTTAATTTATATCAATGTAGGCAATTTTTAAACAGTTCACATTTCACTGGTTATACTCAGCTGAGGCAAAATGGTGGTTTTTTTTGGTTTTTTTTTTTTTTGAAGAAGTTTAATGCAGCACTGCAGGGACTGGGGACACTATTTTCTTTCTGATGCATCTTAGAAACGAAAGTTTTTCTTGAAAAAGTTGAACAGCACTTCATTAGTTTTGACTGGGAATAAAATTAAGTATGTTTGCATCCCATAATCTATGAACTATCATGATGTTTATTTTGCATTTTTAAACTGCTGTTCACTTCATTAATTGCAAACTGAAATGTAAAGATTAAAATATAACAAAAATGGTCAGTGGTGTCTGACCTCACATTAAGGATGCAACATTTTGGTACCAAATGCATTAATATTTAAAGACTGAATAGAAACAAAGAAACCAAAAGTATCAATAGCTCATTTGGGGAAAAAAACCCTCAGAAAAATTACTTTTCTGTTATTGCACTGCACTCTAACATAGAGAATCACATGTTGAGTTGGTGCAAAGTTGTTCAATTTCACTTAAATTAGAGTCACTGGTGAGGACCCCAGGATGCTCTTATTACAAATACCCTAAAAATGTGTCTCCACATTGCAAATACAGATGGCAATATGGGAATGGGACTTACCCAAAAAAATTGTGAAGGGTTTATTGAAATTTTCAAGGTGATGATACTGAAAGAGCTGCAGGTGATGTAGATACAGTGAATTATCTGAATATATACATTTGGCCTTTTAATATAGAATAAGGTGCTGGTCTTTATTGCCATATGAGTACATTGCAAATGGCACTATACTATGGAATATTTGCTTTATGCTTGGAGGTCCAGACCACCACAGCACTCGAGGAGATTGCCTGTGGTGGGTTTAGCCCAGCCTTTAGCCCCTCCAAATCGATCCTGCCAGGCTGGGCTGGAGGGGTGTGAAGGCAGAGCAGAGTGTCACAGGTCACCACAGAAACTCTGCCTCTCATTTTTGGCTCTGTTCACAATCGCCTCCCGTGGCTTTCTGTGCTGTGTAAAGGAACTCTTTGCTGTGCTTTGTGTTACAGGGCTCCCCAGGTGAGCAGGATAAAACCCCCTTGACTCCTCTCTGTATCATAATATTTTTTCATCCAGTTTTGTCTCTTGGCTTAAGGAGATAAAAGAAGCCCAGCAATAAAACCAGTCTAAAAATGCCTGGGTACCTAAATACTGATACTCTGTTGTTTGTCATCCTCTTTGTTTATAGTTCCTTAGCCAGTTTTCAGCCTGTGCTCAGGAAAAAAACCAGTTTGAATGATTTCTTTTAAGGGAGGCTCTTTGACACATTCTTTGATTTACCTAAGTCTTCTGGACTATATATAATTCCAAACTACACTGCACCTTTCATCCCCCTAACTGATAGAATTATTTTAGGAATGCATGATGCAGTTTTTATGGCAATGTTTACTTTCCTGGAAACCCATGCTCTGCAATGGATACCTCGATACTGGTGGTGCATGCAGAGTTCTGGGGTAAAAAACTGGGTTTTAAACCCAGTGTTCAACCTGGAACAAACTGCTGGGGCTATGAGATTCTGGGATTTTGAATTTTGCATTGAGTCTAAGAAGCTCCATCCTTCTGGTTTTTCCTTCTCATTTCACTGTTTTCATTCTTGGGTCTGAAAGTTGTCCTTGGTATGGAGCTGGGGAAGGAATTGCTTTGTCTGTCTGCTCTGTGAAGAAAATTCAGTAGTACTTAATATAAAACCTAAAAAAAGACACACTAAACCAGCACAGGATCTGAAAAATATAATATAAAACCTAAAAAAAGATACACTAAACCAGCACAGGATCTGAAAAATATAATATAAAACCTAAAAAAACACACACGAAACCAGCACAACATCTAAAAAATATAAAAGCCAAAACCTAAGGCATCAGAACCCTTCCCAGAGCACTTTCTGTTGAGCTAGAGTGAACAGGATTTCTTGTCTCCCACATCAACATATATCTAAATATTTTATGGTTTGTACAGTTTTGGGATTTTTAGGTTCTCAAAAGCAGCAGTACTAAATATGTGTGTGGAAAGCTCTCCCACTCCTACCCCGATGCTCCCAGGTTTCTCCAGATTTCATCCTCCCCACCTCTCCCACCCTGGGCCTTCTTTACAGTCTCAGGAACTTCTGCTAAGCCTTGACCAAACCAGCTGGGGGGAATTTTTGGCTCTTAGGAGCACAGAATTTTTCATTGGTATTTTTACACCTTGGTCCTGTGCTCACGGGCCTGTTTTGGTTAAGAAGCACCTGGGTGCACAAAAATGGATGCAAAATTAATAAAAGTTTTATTCGCTTAGCTTTACAGGACTAATTATCATTGCAATTTTATGGGTGAGATGTTTAATCAGATTGCCTGTTTTATTCTTTATTTGTATTCAGAGTGATTTTCGTGTGACAGTAGGAACAGCATATAAAATAGCAGTGTGTCAAAAAGCCAGCTCCTGGAGTATATAATGTTGTGCAAACTGACACTGTTCAATACAATCATCTATTTGCATTCACCAAAATATGTAATATGTATGGGTTTGGGGCACTCTATTGATACAGGCTTGCATTTGTGTCTTTATTTGTTTATCTGTGGGTCCATTTAGGTTAATTTTCTAGCAACTGTATAGTGATAAATAATATTTTCAAAGAAACACCTGAGGTAAGGCTCTAGGGATTTTTTTTTTTCCTGTGGAACTGCACTGCTCTGCATGTTTAGGATTAAATTTACCATTAAATTAACACAGTTGGAGACATTATAATCTCTATTTAATATGATGATTTGAAAAGCTTCACTAGAAAAAGGAAAACCAGCAACCTTGTCTGCAACTTTAGGAGTAACAAAGCCAAATGCACTCAGTAATTCAGGCAAAATCCTTGCTTTAGATATTTCTTCAAAATTGGGTTATACTCAGGAGCTGCAAAATCAGCTGCTACTCTCCACATCCCCTCAAAATATAAATTAATTACTCTTAAGTCAGTTCTCACTAGAAAAACATTTATAGCACGAGTTAAAATGCATTTCTACCTACTGTTATTTTTGAGACCTTTGCAGCATTTTTCTTTTGCAAATAAATGTCCTTTAGCACTGAATTAATTGAGAAGTTTGTGCGTAGGAATTGGACCTAAACAAAGGCGATCACTGAATTCTTGTCGTGGTCCCTGAGTTGCAGGGTGGAGATTTTAGCTCTGGTCCCTCCTGGGATCAGCTGCAGGAGCTGCAGCACCTTGGGCAGGTGTTTTGTCAGCAGCTCTCAGCCCCAGGGCAGCTCTCTGCTGAGGAAACACAGGGATGTGCTCAGCATCCAAACTTCACACTCCTTATTCTCAGGGATGCTTTTTTGCTCGCTTATGCAAGGATTTTTAACAGTCAAACCTGACTAACAAAGCACATTTATTGCCTCTCAGATATTTACTGAAACATCAGGAGATTTGGGACAAATAATGATTTCTTTACAAGTCCAACTTAGCCTGGCTCCTGTCTTGGCTTGACTCAGCCTGCAGATAGGAAGAGTGTTGGTGTGTTAAAATTGCTGCTGTGTGGTGCCCATGCCTTTGGGCAGAGCTGTCCCTGTGGAAGGACAAAAAAAACAACAAAAAGCCACACTTTGCCTCAGCTGAGTGTAACCAGTGAAATGTGAACTGTTTAAAAATTGCCTACATTGATATAAATTGAAATTACTCCTATAACTTTGATGTTCAGATTATCTGAACTTAGTAATATAATTTTAATATAACGATTACTGCATTAACTTTTCTGTTGAATACTTCAATCGACTGTCCCTGTGGAAGGACACTGATCTGAACTTCATCTGCACTCTGTGACTGATTCAGCTCTGTGGGTGGGAATTTGGGATGGATGCACACAAACCTGCAGGCTTGTGCTGCATTATAATGCATTAGAGCTTCCCTTCAGGGGTGTGTGAGCAATCCTTGGCAGCTCAATCCAGGCTTAGTGCTGTCCTGGTTTAGGGCAAATCTGGGAGAGGGGAATTAAAAAACAAACTTCTGGATGGACCACCCCTCTCCTTAGCTGAATCAGGATAGGAAAAAAAAATTCTTTGGAAGAAAGTGGAAAAAAAAGTTGTTTATTTAACAGACAAAGCACTGCCCAGCACACCAAATGAACAATATTAAACAACAAACCCTCTGTGTGCCCCCAGAGATGCCAAATTCAGAAAGTCTCTCCCTGGCTGGAGCTTGGCTCAGTTGCTGTCGGTCCCTCAGGGCTGGCAAAGGCCGGGCCCAGGCCAGGCCCGGTGGGACACAGAGAGCTTTTGGCACTTTTTTGGGTGTTTAGTCTAGAGCAGGTTTAAATAGTTCTAAGAAAAAAGAAAAAAAACACAGTGCAGAGAACTTCTCTGCTTTAGCTAACCAAAAACTGACAAAAAGCAAAGGAGAGCTCTGTGCCACCATCCACACTGCAGCCAGCACAGGCCATGTGTGAGGGAAAGCTGAAAACTCTGATCTTTATGTTTAGAAAACAACCACCTCAGACATTCCAGTGTGCCTCCTTTACTCTCAGATCCAATTTTTAAAGGTACAGCACTTATTTCTGAGCTAAACAGATGAATGGGGACACAATTTAGCATCAACCCAGGACAAGAGCCAGCAGTGCCCAAAGTGCCTTGTGAGTGGAGGTGTGGAGCATGGAGGATTTACACTGGAAAAACTTCCCTGCAGTTTGAAGGATGGACATAAAGGAGAAGAAGCACTGTATTTTAAACATTTAATGTGCCAATATTGCCTCGTGTGGCTGGCAGTTCTTCCTGGACCTGAGAGGAAGTTGAAATGTAGCCACATGGATGAGTACTGACTGTGCTTCACTTTGGCTCTGCAGCTTCCACAGAATCCCATGTTTCAGCTTTTCTAAGCATCTCTTCCCTAAATATCAGTTTAAAATCTGTCAGTTACAGCCAGTTGCGACCATAAAGAAAACATTTTGCAAGTTGTTTCATCAGCAGTTTCTCATCCGTGTGATGGGCAAGATGTGCTGGCATTTTAAAAGCTTTTTATTCTGTCCTTTCTCTTTTAATAGGAAAGGACTCTGTCTTTGTCTATCTGCTTCTAAGCTGTGGTATTTTTCTTTGATAGTCTTTAAAAATGTTGCTTTGTATCCCATTCCCGTGTAGAACTTTTGTAAGGTCTTTGGGAATTATACTTACACAAGTATACACAAGTGACTGATGTTAAATTCCAGATTTTCTGTACCTGAATATAGAATTGCAAGTTGGTTGCCTCGTAATTATTTCTGAGTTGTACCTTTTTGCCTGCTGGTGCCCAGAGCAGAAGCTGGATGTGCCTAGCATGGGTGCTTTTCAGTGAAATTCAAAAAACGAGCCATGCAAGGTTTACTTCTCATCCTTTCATTGAATATTTTGTTGTATTTTTGATTGATCATTTCAAATCAACGACAGCACTGCACCAGGCAAAATTACTGGACACATATTTAAATAGGATAGAAATGGGTGTGTGAGTCAAGGTGCAGCTTGAAACATCAGCTCAGGGCTTTAGAACAATGTTTTTTTTCTGCACTTAGGGCTTTCATTACTGCAACTGGAGCTTGCTTTTTCCACAAATGGGCTGTGAGAGAGTGGTAGAGTCATTGCCCAATTTAGCTGCTCCTTTTTTTCTCCCTGTGCCTCTTTTCTCCCCTGAAGGATAATGTTGCTCTTACAGAGTTAACATGAAGTTTGAAAGCCCAGTGTAAGTAGGGCCTTCACTTACAGAAAAACTTCTCTAAGCCAAATTCTTCTGCTTTTTTTAATTTTTTTTCTTTTATTTTCATAGGAGGCCTTATTTACAAGACAAAAATAGGAGATGATATAGCAAACTAGTTCTCAGTTTCACCATGCTCTTAGTACACTTTTTGAGCTTTGCCTAGAGGAAAATAAGCAAAAATAAAGGCACTAAAATTAAGATTGCAATGTGTGTGAGTGAGAGGACAGTAGCAGGGAAGTTGGACTCACATATGGTTTTTTTTGTGCCTCTGGAATTTTTTGGTCTTTCTTCCCACTCTATATTCTGTTCAAAGGCTGCTGCTTTTGCTGAGCAGCTCATGATTTCGAAGACAAACTTGGAAAAGCTCCAGTGTATCTGCCACTCTAATTTATACCTGTGAGGATTAAGATGTCCAGTAAAGCCAGGAAAATAGCTGAGTGTATTCCCACTTGATAAATTACAGCAGCTCCTAAGGAAACACAGGGGTAATATCTATATATATATATTTAATAGATGTCATATACAGCCTGGGATGGATGCATCAGCCGTGTGTGTATTAATTTAATAAGCCAGTTAATATTTTCACTAAAATCAGCTTTAAAATGTCAGGCAAAGCCATAAGCACAGGCTAATTCACCAGTGGGTCAGACTCTGCCCTTTTGCTGCAGCTGAGGTTTCTGCAGCCATGTCACTTGTCACTCCTCTGGCTCGAGTTGAGCTGAGGATAACAAGTGCAGTGAAAAAACAGAGCAGTGTCCTTTGGAGAAGGCAGCTGCAGCAGCTTCCTCTGCTGCACGGACAATTATTTCTGTAGGTGAAGATATGATCTGGAATCTGCTGTAAAGCATTTTTGTTTTCATGCAGTTTTCATTTCTCATCTACACAGCTTTTTCTTCCCCTCCGCTACTTGGAATTTTTTTTTTTGGTTGGTTGGCTCATTGGTTTTTGGTTTTTTTTTTTTTTAGGTTTCTAAGGAAATTAAATTATCATGCTTTACACAAAACTGCAATGCTGGGTATTTCTTCTGTTGCTGTTTCTTCCACTCTTTAAGAAAGAAGGGAAAAACCTTTAAATTATGCTTTCCAGCAAAGGAAACATTAAATAATTTGGTGGCTGTTGCCTCTTTCCTTATACCAATGAGAGCTGCATAATTCATGTGTAGCATGAATTCAGCCACAAAAGAATAGGGATGCAGAAGAGGTGAAAAACTTCTTTTTAATTTTTTTTTTTAATTGATGTTATTACATTGGAGCTAAACTATCTCTAAACTATATCAAGACTGGAAAATGACAACAAAAATAATAGATTTTGGTAGCCAGATTTAACCTTTTCATTATGTTTGCTAAATAGGAGTGCTGGTACTACTGTAATATTCATACATTGTGTTTCCCTTCACCTTTGAGTTACTGACTCATGGTTGCAGAAAGATGAGATATATTCAAGATATATTAATTTTTTACAATTTAAGGCTTATTGTCTGTCTTGAATGCTAAGAGGCACATGGTGGTGGAGCTGTGGTAAGGGTCCCTTGGTGGCAGGAAATGATATCTGAGGAATGGAGCAGCCACATTATTATTATTATTATTGTTATTATTATGGCCTTCTGCACAGTGGGATAAGCAGCAGAAAGTTCCTGAATACAGAAAAGGGTTGAGTTTCAAGTATTTGCCCACATCCTTGCTAAGATTCCAGTGAGATGCAGTTCCTATCATTTACCCGAAATGTGGAAAATCCAGAAAAATTCAAGATTTTAATTCTTTTTGTAGAAATTATTCTCTTTCAGTAGCTTTAATAGCATCAGATTTATCTGTGACGTGGTCAGTGCTCAGTGATAAAACTGAGGGGGGTGAAATGTAGCAAAAATGAAAGGCAGGCACAGAATCACAAGCTTGGAAGAGATCTCCAAAGGTCTCCTCTTCCAGCCTCCAACTCAGACCAGGGCTAAAAAAGAGCAGAACTTTTTAGGGCCCTCTTTGGTCAAATTTTGAGCATCTCCAAGGTTATTGTTGACTTCTCTGGGTGACCTGTTCCAATTTTGAGCAGCCATATGTTTCAAAATTAAATTGAAAATGGTTCTTGTGTTGAGTTAGAATTTCCCGTGTCGATCAGCTTGTGTTTGTTTTGTCTCTTCACTCTGTGGAGCTTCACTGTGCACATCTGAGAGGGGTTTGGCACCATCTTCTCTGCACCCTTAGGGCTCCCCTTCAGGTTTTCTGTCCTTAAGGCTGAGCCAGCCCAGTTCTCTCTAAAGCAGATATCTCAGCTCCTGGCCACCTCAGCCATATCTCAAAGCCACCACCATATCAAAATGAGAATTTTGTGCTGCTTGTGTCCAATCCCCTTTCATCTGCAGAAGCCAAATGTCACAATTTGGTTCTTTCAACCCCCTGGATCTGTGAACGCATAACTTGTGGCAATATTTTTTTTAGCAGAGAACAGTCCTGAGGATGCCTATAAAAGGTCAGCATGAACTTACAATTATTTATTTGTCTATTTATAAATTCTGTGACTCTAAATATATGTGAGAGAAGCTGCTTTAGGGTGTCATGCCAGAGGGACACACTTGAAGAGAACTCTAATGGTATGGCTACAGAATAACAATTGTCACCATTTCCAGAACGTTAATGCCACATAAAACGTAATGGGATTTTAAATTAATTTCCTACTTTTAAGGCAGAACCTTGCTGGTTTGTTTCTTCAATAATTTTTTTTTTCGAATGTAGGGAATAAAGAGCACAAGACCAGATGCTTTTCTGAGGCTGCCTCATTCAATCCCTGCTGTGACAGAGGTTTTTTTGCCGTGGTCTGTGGGACAGAGTGAAGAGCAGAGCCCTCCCCAGTGTCACTGTGATTTTGTCGATGTCATTGTGATCAGGAGTGTGTTCCATGGTGTAGCAGGCAGAATTTCAGCTCTCTGAGCGAGCTGTTGGAGTGCAGGTTTTGTGTCTGGCTCGATTCAAGAGCAAATCTCCAGAGCTTTCGAAGAACGGTGGAAGTGGGTGTGAAGAATCTTTGTACTGGAGAGTGATCTGTGTGCCCTGTTATTAAGTACTGGAAGAATAGTCTGCAAAGCAGACAAACTGAGGTGAAAATTATATTGTAGAATACATCCTGAAAGCCCTGAACTGCTCTAGAGAGAGCTGATGTAGAATCACTGCTCTGAATTGACAGACAGCCAGACACATGCACTCATCAGGTAAAATGGAAAAGTTTAAATTTTCCATCCACTAAAACCTTATGAACTATTAGTATTGCATTTGGGGATGTATGCATGAGTATCAGATAAATTTCCACACACCTTTATTTTCCACTTGCTAGCTGGAAGATATTTTCATTAAATAAAGCATAAAATATTTTTTCCACAATCTTTCCTATTATCAAGTCAAACCTCCCTGTTTTCTCTTCAGTTCCAGGCCTTGCTTTGTCTTTTTAAATATAAATTATATATTCTTTTGGAAGAGAGTTATAAAACAAATGTTACCTTGCATTTAATTATACCTTCATTTATAAAAAGATAAAAAATTTGCATGTAGAAATTTGACATACACGTTTTTCTACACCTGAATTACATAAAGATCTAAGTTGTTGTGGACATGCCCTACCCAGACAACTCATGCACATATTTTTATTCATAGTTGGTTTCCATGATCACTGCTTGAAGAAGAAACTTCTGCAAGTGATTGTCTGAAAACAAAAAGTAAAAATACAGCATAGATACTGAAAAAAGGAACCAGATTTTTGACCTTCTTAAATGATTTGGTCTGGATTTATTGGGAAGAATTAGTGAAGACTTTCAGCTTCTTTTATCTCATGTGGTTTTGTCATCTCCAGTTAATTGGACACTGAGTGGAAACTTGGATGAAAGGATCTCAGAAAGAATTATTAACCTAAACAAATTTTTTTTTTCCCTTAGTTAGTTTTGTCCTACATTGAAATGAAAAGCTACCAAGCTGATAGTCCTGTGTGCACCCAATCGTCCTTAACTGATGTGTGGGAGGGATTAGGAGAAGAAAAATAAAAATTCTATTCCTAAAACGAGCTTCAACATTTAAGATTTTTCTGAGGAAATGAGAGGAGAAAGGGAGGTGTTTATGACTCATTCACCTTGTTCTTTCTTCACTCAAGTTTCATGTTCTTGTTTCTAAATTTGATGAAAGAAAATTCTTTCTTCACTTGAGAGTTTGTGAACATTTTATTTGCAGTAAATACTGGCATATGAGCTTTATAGGAGGTGGTGTAGACTGGGTGCCAATGGATCTATGCCTCTATCTCACTATCTGCAATTTTTTTTTGTTTTATAATGACTGAAGGCCTCTTCTCCTAAACTCTAAAAAGCCTCTTAGTTCTGTAAAAAAATGGCTGTGGAAAACCAAGGTAGAATTGATAAAGTTAAAGTGCACTATCTCTCACAATTTGGATAGTGAACAGCCTTCAAGAGTGCTTATATATTTTTCATATCTTTCATTTGTTTAAAGGAACAGGCTAAAAACTTGGGACAGCACCAGGGCTTTCATCCGCTCCACTTTGCTCCATTGGCGTCCCCAGAAACTTCTCTAAAGCTCTAAACGGAGGTGGCTGTGCTGCCTGCCTGGGAGGTGGGGACAGCAGTAAGATATTCCAGCCTTCTAGCCACGAAAAGTTGCCACAGCAGTGATGATACCGCGGGCAGAATTTGTGGATTATTGTGTATTTATCCTTTGTGGATTATTGTGTATTTATCCCTTGTCACTGCTGAGCAGCGCAGGCAAGCCAGCAGAGCTCCCGTCAGCCGCAGCATCTGCTCAGCTCGAGAGCACAACTTCAAAATGAGACCCCGTGTTTGCAAATCCAGTGCCATGCAGAAAGTGCCATCTGGCCCAGATCTGCTTCACAGCAAATGAGTTTGTTTTGTGAAACTGAGGAGACAGCCCAAAAAGCTGCAAGGCATCGGCACTGAGAATTTGCAGTGGTTGATAGAGACACAAGAATGGACCATTCCTGTGCAACTGGACAGTGCAAAACAGGGCACTTGGTCACAAAAACTCCAGAATAATCTCAGCAAGAGGGAGATTAGGAAGCCCTGTTGGCCTTTGCTGAAGTTTTAGCAAGGTATAAAGTTGTTTGAAGGGGAGATAGATTTCTATAGGGTATAATAAAATAAGACACAGGTCCTGAATTATCCTAAAGCCACATGATTAAATGATATGCCAGAGCAAATAAAGACAGAATATTTCTGGAAATAAATGTCTTTATTTTACCTTCTGTAATGCCTGCAAGCTGGATCAATTGCTTTGTGTTAGGAAAAGAACTTTCAGGCAGCACAGAAGTAATCTCTGATCCAAAACCACCTGGCAGTACCAAAAATCTGTCACAATTGGTCAGTGATTAGATCCTGGTGGTAAGAACAGCATCTGGAATATTGAACAAGTACCCTTTATTTGATGCTTTTTTAGGGACTTCATATGCCAAGAGCATCAAACTAATAATAATTATTCTAAGCTACAGTTATGAAAGATCAGAAACTTTAAATGGTGGTCAACTCTTTGTCTGAATTCTGCACTCATAAGTGAGAAAACCCAGAGACAGATCAAATATAGAGACCCAAAGACCAACAATACAGGAGTGGAGAAATAGAATACAAATTATCCATCCCAAAATATTCCAAACTCACAGAGTTTTTGCCTGATAGTAGAGCAAGGTCCAAGGAGACAGCCTGGAAGCAACACTGGCACGGACTTGGCTTTGTTCAAGGGGGGCCCTGAGAGGGGAAATGTGCCCGGCTGTGCTCCTTGGAGGGGACACACGGAGCTGCTCTGGGGACCTGGTGGCCCTGCAGCCCCATCCCAAGTTAGCAGATGCTTGTTGAAGATGCTGAGTAAATCCAACTCAGTGTTTTTTGGGGGGGTGTTGTGTTGTACTGGGAGGAAAATCACACGCCAAAGGGAAAAAAATGTCCAACTTCCACCTTCCGGAGAGAAAGTAGGATCTCTGAATTAGTCACTCCTGGGTGTGTGAGGAGCCACTCCAGGTGCTCCACTCTGTGCTCCAGGCAAACAGACAAACCCCCTGCTAACAGCATGTGGCGAAGCTGGCATCAAATTGATTTGTGAGAAATGAGGATTTCTTCCACGCAGGCAAGGCAGTAACCTCGGCAAGAAATGATGAAATAAATGCAAGCCTCACATCGGGGGGCAGAGTGCCCTGCAATGAAATGAGGGCTGTATTCACAAGTTAGACACAAGAGCCTGAGAACAGGCATTAGTCAGAGGAATCTGAGCACAGTGATTGATAACGGGGAAAAAAACTTTTCCTCTGCAGCTCCCCCTTAAATGTCAGGGAATTTTAAATCCTGCTAAACTTTCTCATGAATCAGAAGTGAGATATGGAAGTGAGGGTCTCACTTTTGAGTTTAGGTTGCTGTGTTTTGAGTTTCTGTGTTCAGATAATGAAGGGCTGTGCTGCTGCCTGGCTTCTGAGGAATGCTGGAGAGGGAAAAGGGTCCTTTAGTGGCACTGGGAATGTAGCACCCGATGGAAGAGGCAAAAATCCAGGAGGCCATCCAGAGCTGGAAATGTTTGTCCAGTGTCAGACACACAGACTGACAAAGTGACTGATCAGTGGAGAAAGAAATTATTGAACAGCAAGGAGATGAAAATCAGATGACAGAGAACTAGAGTTCTCTTCTGAGGGTTTTTTGATTTTGGTAATTTTATCACTTTCTGGGTGTGAAGCTCTGCCTGTTCATTGCTGAGCAGCAGCAGCACAGGATTTGTCAATGTTCCTGCACAGTGGGATCAGGAATCCAGAGGGTTCCTGGAGAATTCCCAGGCAATTGTCACCTGTGCTCACACCTTACAAATCTAATGATGATTATTGAGCTCCTGGCACAGAGCAGAGTCCTGCTCCTAAATCAAAAAGGAAAAAAGTCAACAATTTAAACAGTCTTGACATTCAAAAAAATGTTTTTGAAGTGACACCCATTTTAAACTTCAAAAGCTTACTAGTAAAAAGAAGTTTGTTCCTAAGATTTACGGAGAGTCTTATCTTCAGATAAGACAACATGCAATTATTCTAGCTTAAGGTTGTGAAGGATTTGGGTCTTATTTTTTCATACAGTGGGTCTTGCTTATGGCAGTTTAAAAAAAATTAAATAAGGTATTGGTTGAGTTACGTTAAAAATATAATTTTTTTGCATTATAAATTAAAATTTCAAGTTGTGGTAGCAATTTTTTCCGACTTTATTTTAGCAAAGCTCAGACCTAACAGTTTTAAATCAAGCAATTTAAAATCACTGATTCAATTCACTCCCCTACAGTTTTGGGTCTTTCAGGACAGATAGGAATAAAAAGCAGGGATTTTTATGAGAGGAATATTTAAAAATGTTTGTATGTGACTGCTCGATGAAGATGTAATGGTTTATAACATTAAAGAAAGAGAAAAGAATCTTGTAACAGCATTGTGGCAAAGCTTTTACAGACAGACCAGTCAGGGCATGTAAAACTGCAGTTTCTATAGTAACAGGATTTTTGTCCTTTATAAATGACTGTGGAGAATTTGGAGATGTACAGTCTGACAGAGCAGCACTGTGAAATTTGACATTCATCAGTCTTCCCAAAAATTTGTGTTACAGTGGGATGGAAAAGGCCCCACCTGCAATGGAGGGCACAGAGGGGGCAGAAAGGATCCTAGCAGGATTAATTCTGTGTATTTTGTAATTTTGTGAAGAAAGTGGGTTTCCCCAGAGAGGTTAATTGATGGAATCAACAGACTCACAGGTAGGAGGATCCTTGGAAGATTCTGTAGAGAAAGGAAAGGCCTCAGATTCCCATTTAATGCCCAGAAAGAAAACTGGGGAGACATGGCAAACACAACTACCCTGGAGCTTGCACACAGGTGTGTTTTGGATTCACATTTATCACCATTAATTTTAAAACAAAGGATGTGTCCTCCTCCTCTGAACCTTTCGTAGTCAGGTGAATTGGGGTTTATTTTGTTTTGTTTATTTTTTTAAAGGGTAGCATTTTTTTATATTGCTCACATTTCCTCTTGGAGACAGAAGGAGAATAAAAATGTGAGAATTTTTTGCATTGTCCTGTTTAGCAGAGGTATTTAATAAGTGTTAGATAATAACAGATAGTAATATGTAAACTACATAATGAAGTTAGAAGCCTGATTTAATAACAAAATCTTTACAATAAATGGTTGTTAGTTACTAAGTCTGCTATGGCTGGAGTGTGCCATAAACTTTGTAAAGCAGGTTTGAGAACAGAAATCTGCTCTGTCCCAGATTCCCTTTGTGCTACAAGAACTTGAATTTACAAGAGTTCCTCTGTGTAAAGGGGAGGAAATAGTAAGCCTAGAACACAGGATGCTAAAAAATTAATGTATTATAGATTCTCCAATTTTAGAGCAGTTTAGGTGAGCTTAGGGATACCCTAAAACAAATGTAGCTCCATTTTTTCATGCCTTGGAAGAGTTTCCTGTTAATGGAAACATGCCTGTACATACCATAGTGGCAGAGCACTGTGTAATGCTATGGAATAAAGGGAAGAAAATTAAATTCACTTTCCTATTCAGTGAGTTCTTCAAAAAAGGAAGAGAGAAGAAAGGAGAAAAATAATGCTTTTTATTTTCTTCATATGCTCTCCATTCTTTCAAGTTAGAGATGTCTTGTGTTTAACAGGAATCTGCAGTAAAGGAGGATGAAAGAGGGGTCACATCAGGAAAGGCACAAAGGTGTAGATTTTAAGGGCATTTTATAATTTTACAATCAGCCTGTTGAACTTAATAAAAAGGGTTTCATCGAGAGGGTTTTCATTCAGCCCTCAATTAACAAGCAGCCACATTTCAGACACTTGTAATTTTCCTGCACGTTTCCCCTCCCCTCAGAGTTTCACACTATGAATGAAGTATGCAAAGTTTTTTTCTATAAAATAGCACTTGAGATCTTGGAGGATTTCCTGGGAATCTTCATCCAGGAGATGAATATTAAAGCCAAGCTTAACCCCAACAGCAACACTGCAGTGATTTTTCTGAGGGGCAGACAAGAGTGGAGCTGTTGGGGTGACTTGCCAAGGGGGAACACTTAATTTAAAACAAAATTTCACTAATTGAAGTGCAGTGCTCATTATTTTGGACACCTGAGCAGTGAAGTCTGGTGTCACAGAGGCCACAGAGGCTTTCCTTTCTCAGATTCCCCTCCTGGACTCTCTCTGGATGTCACTGTGAAACTCGGAGCCAATATTAAAAGTTTGCTTGAGTAGATGGAATGTTTTAGTTGTGCATTTGCTAGGAAAAAAATTTGAAGATTTGCAAATTTTTGCCGTACAGTAAATAGGAAAAGGAGAAGAGGGAAAATAATTCCCTTTCTAGCCATTTAGATAAGATGGAGGAAGTTTAAAGTGGGGATAGAAACCATTCTCAGCTGTTGGATTGTGACAATGCAGTCACTTAAATCTCAGTAAGACTGGGATGAAAAGCTGCAGATAATAAGGATGCTCTCTGTCACCATAAAGAAGGAATATGCTGACAATTTTATAGAATTGAGGCTGATTGCCTATCAGCTAATGAATGCAACGAGTATTTTAAACCACCATTAAATTTATATAGATACTTAATTGAAGCTCCTGTTGCTTGTTCATTAAAAATAATGTACAGACTGTGCCCTCTAAGTAATCTGGGAGGGATCTTTCAATTTTTTTTCCTGTTCAAAGGGTTTCTCTGTGTATAAATAGAGCACATAATTATAACTTATGCTAAGTGGCTCAAGTTTCAGTTATCTGGGGATCTCAGCTTTACTATCAAAAGGAAAATACATAAAGATGATATAGGTCTGAGGCATGGAATATCCAAGTGTTTTAAAAATAGAATCGAAATTAAAACTTCTAATTAAAACAAACTATTTTTGAAGAGCTTGAGAGGGATTCAGCCAATGTAGGGTCTGATCCAAGAGGCCACATCTTCTATCTTATCTTTCTGAATGCCCGATAAATTCATGCATCTTATGGATTTATTGACATTTCAAATAATAATGAATACTTGAAGTCAGAGGACTGCAAACATTTGCTCATTCTGACAAAAACGTCTCATAAGAAATATTAGAAAGCGGATAGATGATAAACCAAGGTGTAAAATCACCATTTGTGAATTCCTGCTAAAGATTGCAGCACTCAAAAGTTGAATTGCAGCACAAACCCTTCGCCACCTTGACCCAGGGATGAAAAGAATTGGCGCAAGAAGATAAAAGAGCTGGGAAATGATGGAAATGAAATGTTTGACAGGTGTTGGGCCAAGAGGCTCAGGCACCAAGGGCCGAGCAGGGACTGGATGTTCCTCCTACTCACACACCTGAGCAGCCTCAGCTCTGCTGCCCACCACCTTCAGATGGGGGACACCAACTCAGAGCTATTGCTTTGCCAAATCAGAGTGATATGGAGTATTTGAAAATGGCTTTCTCTTAATCTTTCCTATTTAAAGTGCTCCACTTTGCAAAAAAATAATGAATTATTCATTGGGCAAGAAAAATAGAGGAAGTAAGAACTCTGAACTGAGGCATCAATTATTCATGCAACTTTAGATCCCATGACTTTGAGTTGAGAGGTGAATAGTAGTCAAAAGTTTTTGATAAAAATCTTCTCAAGGATTAACTTTTTCATATCTTTGTCCTAATTGCATATATTAGATGTGAAAATTATCTCATTATTTGGACAAAAAAGGGCAATATCATATAGTAGAGATATACTTTGGTATTGTCACTTTCTCCACTCTTCCCATAAATGTTTTTTTTACTCTTTTTTATTCTTAATAATATTAAGCCTGTCTATGCTGACTGCTCATTTCCCAAATTTCTGACATCATTTAATAATTGGGTTTTTTTTCCCCCAGTTATGCCAGTTATGGACATTTCAACTTTAGCCATATTGTTGACTTAATACAAAGTTTTGAATCTGAACTAAACCAAACCTTACAAAAAGTTTATTTAATGGAAGAAGGACAATGAAAACCATCCAGGGCTGATTATTTGATGGAGGTCTTGTTTTCCATGGGCTCACTGCAGTTTCCCAGCCTGACAGAGCTCCATGGATAAAACAGACTCAGGCCTTGCAGTCAGTCTCATTGGATGAGTTTCCCATCCCCTTATGCTGTGACTTAATTATCAACCAAAATGTGATATACACGGGAGGTTCAAATGGCCAGTGGCTTTGTGATGTGACCTTTGGAACATGCACCAACTTCCTGCCAGTGTTTTTGTTATTCTGTGCAGCATTTTGTGATTCTCTGTGACTTCAGAAGGATTAAAAATGTATATAAATATAAGCTGCAAGTAGCACAACATCTGTAAAATGTTAATAGGCGTTTTAAGGTGCACTCATGGAACGTTATGAATGTTAAATAGGTGGCAATAGATACCTTTATAAAATATTAATCGTTCACTCTGGGTTTAGTTGTGCTGTAAGCTGCTCAGGAGCCACCAACAGAAAGTGAAGAGAATTATCAAGGTGGCAGTCGGGTCAGGGAGCTGTTCACAAGGAAATGTGCAAGCTTAAAATTAACTACTGGACATGATGGCAAAAAGTTGATAAGCTAAAATTATCCAATAAACTGCAGTCTGATCCAGAGTGGCACCCTGAGGTGCTCCATCTCTCTTTGGAATATCATAAGGAGCACTTGGGTCAAATTTTCAGCCTTTGGAGTACAAAATGAATTTGGAGTAGCAAAATGAAGTTGTCTTCATCACAAATCCCCTAACGAGTCTTTGAGGAAACATATGCAATGAGTTTGAACACATAATTTTGAAAAATCAAGGATTATTTCTGTTATTAAATGACTGATTGGTGTCCTACACATCATTGTGATACTGACAAAAACAATTCAAAATATAAAATTTTTCACATGTGAATTAATGTCTTCTCTTTAAGCAATACAAATTACAACATAATTTGCTATTCTTAATTCTTTCTTTCAGTTTTCCTGACTCAAAAGTGTTATCTCTTATTTTCTGAGTGCCATGGTTGTTTCCATCCTGTTGAAATGTTCATGAATGATACTCAAGGAGAATTATTTGACTTAAAATGTGCTTCTGTTGGTAATTGCCTGACATAGAAAAAAATTCCTAGAATTGCTTCCAGACACATATTTCTAGGAGTATATTAATATTCACATTAATTAGTAGAGAAAGAATTTCTTGAAAGTATATGTTTTAGTGTCTTGATTTGTAATAAACGTAGGTAAATAGTCTGCAAGGTTTTAAGGGTAAATAGTGATCTACATTCCTGTTCCATGAAACTCACACAGACAGGCCCTTAGCTGCTCCAACAAAATCATATCAGTTTTCTGATTGTTGTGATTGCTTATTTGTTCCAAAATGACCTTCAATAAGCATTGCTTTCCTTTCCAGCTTCTCAAATAGAAAGCGGGCAGTAAAAACATGGCTGTCAAATATCTGTCAGAACAGATTTATTGTGCTGTTTAAACCTGTTGAAGTAGATTTTTTTCTCCTTCTCTTCTAAAATCTGACCGAGGGGTTAAACTCTCAAGTATAATATATTTTTTTTCCTTTTTCTTCTTGACAACTTACATGAAACAATACAGGTGTGAGTCAAATCTCTGGGGCACTGTCTGAATGAGTATGGAGCTTCTTACTGCTGGTGGAAACAGCTTTAAAATTTACCTGACTCCAGGTATTTTCATCAGTTGATTAAAAGAAACCAAAGCTAAATCCCATTTTATCTCACGACTCCATTCTGTAATAAAATTGTTGCTTTACACAGGATTTTCTAAAATCACAACACATCTTAAGCTGAATTCACAATCCAGCCCAAGTGGGATGGATTTTGGGAGGTTTTCCTGCCCTTCCAGCCCTCCTCAGGTGCAGAAACAAATCTCTGCCAGGTTAGCACTGGAAAATCTGACTAAAATCCCTACACCAGTGTATGCCTTTATTCCCCCCTGTGAACCCAGGATAACGCAGTGAAAGGTAAACAAAATCCTATCAAAACAACACATTATGTTTACAATTAACTGAAATCTGCTATTATTCTTAGTTCAACTTTGTTCAGTTTGCTCTCCCACTCCTCTCCTTGATGCCTTTTGGAGGCTGAGCTGGAACAGAACCCAGACAGAGCAGGAGGATAAAGCAGGGATTTATTATCTGCCTCACTGGGCACACCTGGGCACACAAGAGTCCAGCCAGGCCACAGCCAAGGTGCCCCAAAATGTGCACAGAATGGGCACCTGATCACGAGGCCCCACACTTTGATAAGTTCTGCTCCATCAGCAGATCAGAATCAATTGTCCAAGCACAGCTCCAGGTTATGAAGCTCCATCCTCCTGGTTTGTCCTTCTCCCTTCAGCGCTGTTTTTGTTCCTGGGCCTGAAAGTTGTCCTTGGTGTGGAGCTGGAGAAGGAATTGTTTTGTCTCTGCTCTGTGAAGAGAGCTCAGTAGCACTGAATATGAAACTTAAAGCTGCCCACTAAACCAGCACAAGATCTAAAAAATATAAAAGCTAAAACCAAAGGTATCATCCTCTCCTCTTGCCCACCCTGCTCCTTCACTCCTGTGCTGGCCATGTTGCACTCTTGGTGCCTGCTAGAACAGTGAATCCTGTATCTTATCAAAAACTTCTGAGCCACCAAAGATGGAAACATTAATGAACCTAAAATTTTGCCTCTCAAAGCACTACAGGTATTTTCTTGCAGAATAGGGCTGTTTTTTACTTGGAAGTCTGCAGATCCTGTGTAGAATGATTATCTGGATGCACTGGGGTGTGCTCCTTTAATGTGCTGAGTCTAGGGAGATCCGAACTTCTCAGATTCTGTTAGTGAATTACTCTGAAATCAGGAGCTGTGGATTATTTTAGGCTTTCTTGTGCATGGGTAAAAACACCACATAAATTGGTGTCAACAGATGAGGTGAATAAATTCTTAATGTACTGTCAAGGTACAGGTGATTACACACCCTCATAAGTTGGAGGGATTTGGTACTTTCTGATTTTTGTGGGTGGTTTTGTAGATGCTGTGAATTTCATTACTTGTCTGTGCCTTTCTCTAACTCAAGCTGAATTAAATCAGAGGAAGAGTTGATGATGTTTTAAAGTTATAGCTGCAGAAATCTCATTAATTTTTTTATAACCCATAGGAGATTTTCCTTTGCACTGACTCACTGGTTCCTTCATTCCTTGTGTCTTCCGAATCCAGTGTGCAAAAATATTTTTTTGGTTGTTCCATGAGTAGAAAATGTAGGTTCTGCTTGTGTACGTGCCATGGTAATTGTTAGTAGTGAGGTTAAAATGAATTAATTCCCTGGGATATCACACAGACTGGTTTTAAAATACTGCCAGCTTTGCACGCATTTGAATTACAGTTGAGTTAATTTTGAAAGAACTCCATCATTTCTGACAGAAATTGCATTTTTGTTTTTTGGTATTGTTATTACAGACCTAAATTTTTGACTCTTGCTGGATTAAGAAATTGGCAGGTTTTGTAGCTGCTGGATCAGAGCACGGAGCAGCACCACCCTCACGAGGTGCCTCACCCTTGGCCTGAAGGAATACATCTGGGGGCAAATAATCTGTCTACTCATTCAGCTTTTTGGAAGTTCATTTGAAACAGCAGAAAAAGCTGCTAATTAGCACTAACAGTGACGGTGCTTTTTTCATGTCCTGGAATCCTCTCCTAATGAGATTTGCTTTCAACTTGCTACAGTGCAGTGGCTGCATTAAAGCGTTCAGTGTTTGCAAGGCAGCAGCTTTGAACCTTCATTTTGAAAAAAAATCTTTACTGGAGTGACAACCCTCCCCCCAGCCAAAGAATACAGTTTTGAACACTAAGTGAAATATTAATGAGATTTAGTGCAAATTAATTGATAAGGCGAGATGAAGAGCTTAAAACCCCACTTATTTTGATGACTGTTTTATTAGTTTGTGAGGGAGGAGGGGTTGCCCTGTTCCTTTCAAAAGAAAATTTCTGGGACTTCTCTTTCATGTGTCACATAAGTGCTGCTTCCTGTGCTATCAATTATACAGTGGCTGTTATTGCAGAAAATTTGTCATCTGCAAAGGAAAATTGCCCATAAAGGAGCTTTAATTTGATGACCAATGTGTTGCAATGCAGAGCCAACAGTTAAATGTTGGGGTAGAGGGATGGAGGCAGAAGAGCAGAGAGCAGCAGGCCTGCCAGGATGTTCTGCTTTGAAAAGCAAAGCCAGTGAGATACTCCAAGCCAGAAATACAATTTATTAGGAAAAGGAAAAAAAGAAAAGGAAAACAAAATGCATGCAATAAGGAAAACAAAAATCACTGACAGAGTCAGAGTACAACCTGTCACGCTGTTGGTCAGGGTGTTGGTGGCAGCGCAGTTGCAATGGTGGCTGCAGCCCTCCTGCAGTGGCAGCTGTGGCTCTGGTGGAGCAGTGATCCTGGAGATAGGTGCAGCCTCTGCTGAAGGTGCAGTGGTGATGGCTGGGCCTGTTCTTCCTCTGGCAGCCCAGTGGAAAAGGCTGCCTTGGTGTTCCNTTTCAACCCATGGCACAGGATCAGCCCAGCATTCCAGCAGCATGAGCTGCAGCCTGGGAGGGACGTGTGGCCTCTGTTTGTGGCCTCTGTGGCCTCTGTTTGTGGCCTCTGTTTGTGGCCTCTGTTTGTGGCCTCTGTTTGTGGCCTCTGTTTGTGGCCTCTGTTTGTGGCCTCTGTTTGTGGCCTCTGTTTGTGGCCTCTGTTTGTGGCCTCTGTTTGTGGCCTCTGTTTGTGGCCTCTGTTTGTGCCACTCTCTGGATCCAGTCAGTGCTCCTGTGCCCGAGGAAACCACAGAGGTTTGGGTTTGCAGTTCAGGTTCTCTCAGGTTTGCACATTTACAGCTCTTGGAGCTGGAAATGAAAGGAGAGCTAGAGTTTGTTAAAAGCAGTATCAGTGAGAGAAGATTGATATGATTCCTTCTAACTTTTCCTGTTTTTTTGTGGCTTAGGAGCTGACCTTGTCCTATGTCAGTTTTCTTCAGCATTAAGCACTAGCATGATCTCACAGTACTGACATAAAAGAACAAACCTCAGTCATTTGGTTCTTTTAAGAGAATTAAATTCTTTATATTTTTACACTGATATTATTTCACATTTAAAAACTTGTAATGCTTTTATCCAACCATTGCAATCTTCGAAATTGATAAAATAATTATAACCTATAATGATATTGTAATTAGGGATATTAACTGGTAGTAGAACCTGAATTAGAGACACGATCTTCTTTAAAAATGAAGTTGAATATTTACTTCTGTCTTAGTAGTATGTTCAGGGAGAGCAAGATTTCAACAGGTATCCAAAAAAATGGTAATAGGCCATTATGGAAGTAGCACAGTGTTCAAAATATGAACAGATTAAGAAACTTGTTGATTGGTTCCTAATTTAAGGAATGTTTTTATGGGTTTGGTGGAATTTTCACGTTTGACATTTCAAATCTCCTTTTCAGTTGTTTGAAAAACTGTTCAGCCATGGAAAGAGGCACAAAAGGGCATTGCCATATTGACACAGGAAGATGTGGATCACTGAATCTCGTGAGTTTCCACACCTGTCAGCAACTTCCCTCGAAAATTGTTTTTTTCCCCAAAATATCAGGGCTTCAAGCTCAGCTTAGATGCTTGCCATCACACTGGGTTCTTTCCATCAGATGCAGCTCACCCCAAACGAGTATTGAATTATGGTCTCAGCTACACCTGCACAGCTTCACTTAGTACAGGTGATGTCTGCAGTGCCACCAGTGCAATTCCATTAGCCTCCAGTGCCACAGGTCACTGTCACCAGCAGTTAGCAAATAGAATTTCTCTGCTGCACTGGAGAATGGAAGTTGCACGACAACATTTTTGAAGCTGGTAATTATGCATTAGGTGATAAGGGCTCATCTCAGTTGTGTCACAGTCTGGTTACTTTTGTGGTACTCATGGCTGAAGGAAAATATGGTTTATAAATAGCCAGATTCTGAAATGTGCACCCAAACTGGGCAGTATCTTGCTTAGCTGAGTGAGGTGTGGCACTGCTCAAAGAAAATAAAGTGCTTGAAGGTGGCCCAGAGTGGATGGAAGGGATAGAAACCAGAGATAAGCAGTGAGTGTGTCAGCTCACATGTATTTATTTCCACCAGACTACAGCTGAGAGACTGTGAGCACAAACCTAAGTGACATAGAGGGCCTGTTAAAGTAACTTATCTGTGCTGCTAAACGTGCCTCTTTTGGGCACTTCCAAAAGTAAAAGGTTGTTGATGGAAAGGTTGGTTTTATGTAATGAACACAGCCAGAGAACAAGCTGTTCTTTGTTTTCATAACAAAGGGGGAAAAAACCCCTATTGAAAGGAATGACATCCCTTCACAATACCTGCAGACTTTGTTTCACCAGCCTAAGCTCGAGTGAAAACAATTTTAAGAAATCTCTGATGTGCTGGTAAGGGACCCTAATAGGTCTCTAATTGCTGCTGCCAGGGTACCAATAAAACAATGAATCTATTTTGCAGCCTGGTTGCCAAAATTACTTTCCCTCACCCTAGGAGCATTCTGCTTCTCCATCTTTGCTGCTGTCACATCTGCAGGAACAGGCCTTTCTTACTGTGGGGGGAGAAGCAGGAATTGCAGGAGCTGTGTTCTCAAATGGCAATTTCTCTGAAAGTCAAGGAGAGGATGCTTACTGCTGAGAAAACCAGGCCTTAAGTGTAAAATCTGGAAAGCTTTGAGTCATGAAAAGAAGGTTTGAGGCTTATTCAAGCAGTGCTTCCATCGCAGTCTGGCTGTATTTTGTGGATGAGCCCGTGGTAGTGCTGAGCTGAGTAGGCAATTTAGCATCCACTGAGACAGCCCTGAAGGCTCTGACCTTCTCAACGCCCTCAGCCTGAGAGGGATGCACCAGGCAATCATTTAAGAAGCCAGGAGAAAGGGAAATCAAGCATGATTTCGTGTTGTTGCAAAGAGGATGATGACATACACTAAAAGTGAACATCAAATAGAAAATAACGCAATGCCTGAAATAAAGCAAATCTCTGAAAGGACAGAAACTGGGGGCATCACATTCAGATATCCCTGGAACTGAAATCATGCTCTGTCAAACAGACAAATCACTTCTAGGAAGTGAGTGACAGTGATGGGAATCCCTGGCTGCTGGGATGAGAAAGCTTCACTACTCAATTCCATCAGTTTATTATTAAATAGTTGTGTGGAGAGCCCCAGTTTTGATTTTATATCTTGAGAAATGTGTATTGTGAGATGTCTCTATGTGCATACAGCCCATCCAGAGCCCTGAGTCAGGCATTAGCTGAGAGTGATGTGCTCAGAGAAACGTGTGTGTGTATCCTACACACAGGAGGAAAATGAGCAACTACCCCTTTTTAACTCCTTTACTCATCAAAGGTACACACTGGGAAGGAAAAACAATCCGAGGCAGCAAGAGGGAAAAAGTGTGAATAGAAACATTTGTACTCTGCCAGTTTGGGACTGAATGCTCCCAGCCTGGGCTCCAGAGTAGCTTTGTCTTCACAGCTTCCTCAGGAAGGTAGTATTTGATGTTCTTTGTGGAAAATCAATCTTCTAGGAGAATTTTTCAGGAGAACTTGCACCGGGGAAAAAGTCACGAGTACTCTGATAATTTATAGTGCAGTGGTATATGGGTTACTGCATAAACATGAATGAAATCTATGCTAGAAAACACAGAATGTGAAACATAAAGCAGAATACTGGCTCACGTGATTGACAGATTATCCCTAACTGTGGAAACAATCTGTCAAGCCCTGGATTTAGACTCTGGAATTCTTTACCTTTGCTGTCAGCCCTTTGGATAAATCACACCTCTTCACTCTGTCTTTCTTTTTGCCCTGGAAAATAAAGGTAATTACACTGATTTATCAATGAGGAATGCTATAAAACGGTAGTTATTTTAGCCAGCAGTGTTTTCATTCATCCATTGTAGTAGGATTTGGTTCTCATTTTTTGCCAGAAGGAAAAGGATATTATCATCAGAGTTAAAGCAGAACCCAAAAGACACCAGTTCAACAAATACAGGCAGAGTATTGCTGCAGGATAAACTTCTAGTGCTTCCTACGTTATGAGATATATCTTATTTTCCAGCTGAGAGGGTCTTAGCCAAACCCACGGAAGTATAGATAATTCTTTTCTTTGTTCTCACTGATGTGACTGGATCCAAAGTCACATAAAATAAGATGAATAGAAGGTTCCTGTTAATGATGACTGCTGGGGACTGCTAATGGGAAAACCAGACACCTGCATGGCTCTTGTGTGACAAGGAGAAGGCAGAGGCCAACAATTTATTTCTGGCCACTGTTTCCCTGCCCAGAATGTCCTTTCCAACGTGCTGAGGCTGCCTGTTACACACGCAGGGCATCCTTTGCCTTCTGCTCTCAGCTCCTAAAGCTCAGAGGCGCTCGCTGGCAGCGGAGGGAAATTCCCCAGGGGATCCTGAGCCCCCCTCCAGAGCTTTCCCCAGCCTGGGGTCACTGCTCTGCTCTGCTGCACAGCTCAGGAGAGAGGGAGCTGCAAGGCAGGGCAGCAACAGGGAAGAGTTCAAAATTCTGGGGGAGCTGAGGGATGCAGATCAATGTACAACTCTGGAGGAATCACTGTAGGACTGACTTTGCACCTATTTGCAACTCAAGTGGGTAAATCTGTGCAAACTAGGTAGAAAATTGACATTAGGAGCTGTCTGACTTACAAACTTTAATGCCAAACAATTAAAGGGAAAGTCAAAACCAACGGCAGCAATAGAACACTGAAAGGAAAAAGGAAACAATTTCACCAAATTAATTAAACTTATTAAAGAACTGGATAGTTAAGGCAATTTCATCATCTTCTTTGTCAACTTGTGTGCTGATTTAAAAAGAAAATGGAACCCTTTCAGCTCTCAATATTATAAAAATCATAGAATGACATAGAAAACTTCCCTGCTGTCCCCCTTTATTAAGCTGTAGCAATGTTGGGAATAAAGGAGAAAACACCTGGAATATAAATCAAGCCATCTTCTCTAAGCCTGTGTGACCCTGGCAACATCAGTAAAAATAAGTAGCATTTTATTGCTTGCTTTTTTTATTTTTGTTATATATGTTCAGTTATACACAGTCATATATATAACCCTTTCTCTTTCATTTTTCATGGTTTGCCCTCTACTCTTTCTGTAACCTACTATTAACAGTTTTTGGGGTGTTTTTTTTTTTTGTAAAGTGGAAAATGGCATTTTTGTACGGCTGGCAGGAATTATATTTTATAATCCTGCTTTTTTTAAAGCAACTGTCTTTCTGCCATTCTGTCCGAAATGATTTAGAACAACGTTCAAACAGCTGAATCACAAAACCAGGGAGAATTAAGTGCCTCAGCAAGATTAAACCTCAGGAAAACATCCTCTGAAATGCGTTATTTTTCTAATTTTCTCATTTCTGCCAGCCTCACGTGTCCCTCCTGTTATCCATGGGCTGTGCACTGCTCCAGCCAGGTACAAAAAAGGCATTTTCCAGTTGTGCAGGTCCTACAGTTTATGGGAAAAAATATGGTGGGCTTGTTTTTCTGACTGCAACAAAAAAAGGAGAAGGAATAAGCAGAATGTTGTTGTGTAAGTGAGCACACAGCAAGAATTAGAGGTCATTAGCTGTGCTGCTTACACAAATGAGCTGATTTACACAATGTGTGGTCCAACTATCCCTGAGTAAGCACGCACTCCACATATCTTTATGCATAAACTGTTTTTTGCTTCTTCAAAATATCAAGGATTCTGGCTGACATGACATCTTTAAGGGCATTATTAACTTTTTTTTTGGGTATCTTTTTCATTGCTGTATCGCTTTGATAGTACATCTAAGGGAAAAATAGCTTCACTGTCTTTAATTCAAGAGGTAGAAGGGAGGAACTGAAAACCTCTGGATTTACTCCTGGGTTTTTGAGCACTTTGAAGATCCTAGATTCTCTTTTATGATGCTATCAAGGTTTAAAAAAAAAAAGTTTTGAAAAAATGGATTCTCATGGGTACGTACCTCATAGGTACTCCAAAGTACAGCTGCAAGAATTTCTGAAGAGGAATTAGAGGACAATCTTTAAGTTCTGCATTTAAACAGGGAAGAGGTAAACTATTTAAAAAGGACTGAGTGATCAAAAGAGGGAAATGCACATGGCTCTGGTGCTGGGTCTGACAGTGTCAGATTGCTCATGCAGTGTTCATATTCATTCACTGCTTCTTTCAATTGCTCTCAAAATCCCAAGGAAAGAAAAAGAATCTCTCTGAATAATTTAAACCAGTTCTCTTTTCAGTCATCATTCCTTTTGTTCTTGTGTATATCTATAACCTCACACCAGTCATTTTAATTTATCCGTGGCTGTGATAAAACCATCTCAGTGTCTGAAGAGGTGGGAGAGCAAAGTGGAAAGGAAGTATTTATAACATTTTAAGGAAAAAGGAAAAAAGGAAGGCAAAAACCCTCTAATCTGCCTAGAGATTTACAAAGAATTGAGTGATGTGAAGACTTCCTTTATAAGAAATCCATTCATTTGCCAGTACCAACTAAAGGGGGCACCTAAAAAGGAATAAAAGTGAATATCTTTTTATTTAAGATGAACATATTTATAAGGCTGGGTTTTTTTCCTCCTCGTTTGATTTATACCAGACTTCTAAAATGCCCCATTTCCAGAGACTCTCCCAATATGATTAGCATCATTATTTGTATTACAAAGTACCTCAGAAGGCAGGAGGGAAATCAGCAGCCTTTTGTACCTGAACTGTCCTTGCCTCCAAGAGCTCACCTAATAAAAAAGAATCTGAAAAGCAGCTAAAGACAGAAGAAAAGAAGTAATTCTGTAATAGAAGAGTAACAGAAAGACAATTTTAAAATGTCCAGGAAAACCCCTAAAAGCCACAGAGAAATTGAGCCACTTTCTGGGGTCTAACTCTTCACTTTGAACAGAAGATTCTTATTTCTCTGAGGTAATTTATCAGTCAATTTACAACCTGCAGTAATTTAAAAAAAAAAAAGGTTTAAAAACTGCTCTGGCATCCATCCCATAGGAATGGCTTTTTTTAAATTCAGAGCAAAAAATGTGGTGTCATAGAAGTGAGAGACTGGAGGGATTACAGGAAGAAATCCTATTTAGAGACAGGTAGTCTCATAACCCAAGAAAGGCCAGGTCACCTGGATTCTAATCCTGGCCATAAATACATTAAACACAAGGAAATTTTTGCAGGAAATGCTCCATGGTTTGTTTCCTTAATTCCATGTGAGTTATAAGAGGAGCCCCTCTCAGCTGAGGCACAAAGCCTCTGTTTCAGGAGCCAGAACTCGGAGGAAATGTGCAGAAATCTTCATGCATTGAGGCTGGGCATATGTTGAATTATACCAGGAAATAGGAGAAGTGACAAAAGGGTAAGAGAAAATGATTGTGAATTTAGTCGAGTTAAGCTGAGACTTCAAAACAGACAGAAAGAATGAATATCAGGGGATGTGGTAATAAGAAAGAGAAGATGTTTCAATAAAAGCAGAAGGTTGTGTCTCTCAGGCTGCTCAGGCTGGTCCACAGGAAACTGCAAGATTTCTCTCTGCACAGTTTGGAAAGGATCTGGAATTTTATATTTTGGTATCACGAAGGTGTTTCTAATGCTGTTCACACATCTTTGATTTTACATCTTAGCACATGGACAGGACCAGGCATAGTCTGCTCTTTGCAGGGTGATTATCCATGCAGAATATTGCCCTTGGACAAATTGAGGATCAAACAAATAAATTATAGGGTCATTTTTGTATATATCTATATTTTTCTCTCCATCTCAGTAGAGGAAGTAATTTTTTTAAGAAAATGAAGGGAAGATCTATTTTAATTTTTTTTTTTTGGAAGCTTACTGCAGAACAGATGTATCTTGGAGACTGTCATCACCCCCTGAGTAGCAATCATTTGAAACAGTTTGTCAGATGTACTTGATCCTGATTAAAATAAGACAAATTAACAAGTTTCACCTCTCTTGATGGAGAACAGATAACTGTCATTCAGCAGTTCCTCCATCGTGGAATAATCCTTTCTCTTATTTTATTTCCAAATGGGATTTTTATAAGCTTATTGATATTCAGCAGTAGGATAAATGCATCCTCCTCGTTTGATGCTCTGGCTGGGCCACAGGAAGGGCTCAGCCCAAGGGCACTGCTGGCCCCAGCTCCAGTTAAATTCAGGTGTGGGGGCTCCTCCTGTTCCCCAGAGCTGCCTGCACCCTGCTCCTGCCCTGTGGGCAGCCTTGGCCTGAGCTGCTGCTCCTGAGGGTGTCCTGAACCTGTCACTGTGGGACACACATGGACACCTTCTCTTGAGAAAGTTAAAAACTATTTATTAAAACATCTGACTCCATATTTACAGTATTTCCACACAGAGCAGGGGTTGGAGCAGAAGGCTGACACCTCTCCCATCCCGTTGGTCAAGACAACTGCCCATCAGTTGTTCTCCACACCAAGAGAAAGTGTGGAAACAACTTTGTCGTATCACAGACATCCTTCTTGTTGGATTTTCTGTTTTTTTGCTGAAGTTTCTGAGTTAGTAAAGTCCTTTTCCATGCCCAAGATGTAAGAAAAGAGCAGAAACTCTTCAGGTCTTGTTCTCAAGGTTGTTTATTCGTTCTTGTCTCAAACATTTTCTCTCTGCCCCGCCGAGCTCCTTCCAGCAGGGCAGTCGAGGCCTTCTCCCCCCTCAGAGGGGGTGTTTATCTTTTATACTAAAAGTTACCTACAGATTATTTACTGATTGTCTCCAATACCCATTCTCTACATCAGACAGTTTCTACTCTAAACCAATCACTCATGTCCCTGTCACTGAGAAGATGGAGAGAGAAGAAGAAGAAACCCAAAAGCCACGAGGTTCCTCCATCTTGGCAATACCCACCCCCTGTACCAAAACCCAAAATCTCCTTTTACACCCTGTGACAAACTCACTGCTGCTCTATTTAAACTCTTGTGACTGTAATTCTTCTTTGAAGGTTGGCAATGGTTCCCAAGGGCTAAAATCCAACCCTCAGGTGTTCTGGGCTGTGTGCCAGGGTCTCTGAGACCCCTGCCCAGGTCCCTGAGCCTCCAGGGCAGCCAGAGACCAGTCCTGGCTCCCACAACTTCTGATAACAACACCCGTGTGTGAGAATGAATTTAGAACTATGAAAACCAGCAAGTTAGAAAGTGCCTCAGAAATCCTGAGCAATCAGGGCCACACTGACCCCACCAGGGAGCTCCCCCTGCCCTGATGGACAGGAGTTTCTCTGGGTCATACACAGCTCCCATTTCTCCTGAGGAAACCTCCCTCCTTCTCACCAGGTGGAGTGAAAAGCTACAAGGCTTTGTATTTCTGAAGTGTCTGTATAGGCAGAAAGGCAGAGTCTTACATGATTTGTTGTCCAGGTAACCACACAAAACTTGTTCCTGGTGGATAGCTGGAGCTGTCCCACAGGGCTGTTATTTTATTTTGTTTGGTTAAGAGTGGAACAAATATGTGCTGTGGTGAAAAGGGCAAGGGATGAGCCCTCAAGAGCAGTGGAGGTTTGTCCTCAGGGAATGAGGGCAAACCCAAACCTCCACTGGCAGCTCAGAAATCCAGCCTCTGTCACCCACCCCACACAGATATCTGTGGCAGTACTTGTTTGGTTCCAGCATTCAATTGCCGTTTGCTATGAAACGGGAAAATCTCTTTTTAAACATTTATGCTATTAATTAATTGCAACAGGAAGGCATAAATGTTTCTTTCTCACTCAGCCGCCCACAAGATGGATTATGGCCTGTGTGGAGCCTGAAAGAGACTGAATAGAAATAGACTCATTTAAATATATATATATTTTTTGTGAGGAATATAAAATTACATATTTGCTAGAAGGTTTTTCTCCATCCATCCTCCTTTTGTTAGTAGATCCTCATCAGAAAAAATGACTTCATAATGTGTAGCAGGAAAACACCTAGTTCTTGGTTTATCCCAAACTAATTTAGGCTTCAGATCATTAAAGAAACAACTTTGTATTAGAGAATATTGGTAGCTAATTAGATTAGGTAGATTAAAATAAGCGAATATTATAACTGTGGTAATATGAGCTGAGTAAATGAACATAATGAAAATGAGGTTGCTGTTACTTTTTTCCCCAAGATTTCTTGTCTAAGGTATCTTATTTTTAGATGCTGTCACATGTCTCTTACTGGATGAGTAAAGGAAATTTCTGGAGATCAGAAGATGAGAAAGCAATCTGCAAAATGTGGTGCTTTCAATTAAAAGCACTTTTTAATTGAAAAAAGGTTCCTCCCACAAGTATTAATCTTCCATATTGAACTCTTAGGGTTGCATGTGCACTAAAATATATTTGGAATAATTACTTAAGGTGTGGTTGATAAGCTTAATCTAAAAGGAGCATTGTAAAGTAACATTAATGAAATTTAGTGGCTGAAGGGGGGAAGTATTTCTTTGTTGAAATCTGGAAATGTTGAAGCTGAAAATGGTTAATACCCTTTAAGGAGGGGGAGTAAAAAAAGCTACTTTTTAATTTTAATGCTAAGCAGTTACATTTTCCTAACAGCTAAATTGACATTGCTGCAGTTAATCTCTTACTCCATCTGTGTGTAACCACTCTTTACAATATTTACCAGCTTTTCAGAATGAATCATGTTTGAGTAACACCAAATCTATTGCAAAGGAAAGTTGCAAAACCCTCTTACCACAGCCCCAGGAATGACCAGCACCTTCTGGGGCCACAATGCAGCAATCAGCAGTTTAGATATTGCAGAAAAAAACCAATTCTGTGTGTTCTTTGTTGAATCCCATGCAGGAAGTGCTGTAAGCTGTTTATTCCTGACTTGTATTCAAGCACAAAATCTGAACCTCTAGTGTGAAAATGGGACCAACCTTCCCCTGTCTATCTCCACAAAGTTCTCATTCAACTTTCTTTGGCTGTGCACGTGTCATATTTAAAGATGTACTCTCTCTGTTAATATTTGTGCCATTAGACCTCTCGAAATTCAAAATATTGTGAATTTAGGTTTTCGCTTCTAGATCAATTAAACGGTTCTGTTTTATCCATAAATGTGTAAATCACAATAACATCTAATCTTAATCCCAATCTTTCCTTCAAAGGACTGAGAGAAATAAGTAGTAAGCTTTCATGTGTTTAGAGTTGGAGTTTTTTTTAGTGACACTTTTTTTTTAGTAGACAAACATCATATGTTTCTATATGTCAAAAAAAAATTAGGGGCAATGAATGGTTTAATTACAACCACCATCCTCTTTCTGGATAACTGCATAATAAGATTTTGTTTGACTCGTAGCTTTCTCTAATCCCAGGGTGACCTTTTTTTTTTTAAACTTAGATAGAAATCAAATTTTAAGATGTAGTTCCTCTTGGGTGGCATTTGTAATGCACTCTGATCTCCCTTCCCTGCACATGTCAATTCATATTTTATGGACTCTTACCTTAAAACTTGAGCCAGTGTGACTCTGAAGTGAACATCACACTCTTTTTAGCTATGGATAATTAAATCTATTAAAAAAATTCCTTTTTCTTCCCCCCCTGCACTAGTAATTTAGGGATTTTAATTATTCGTGTGATAATTATAATACCAAGCCCTGATATTATTAAACCCTTACATTAAGATGTCAAACAAAAACCAGCAACTTCCATAAGAAACCTGATCTTCAACACGGAATCTCAGTAGCAGTACAAAGCAGAATTGCTGTTTACTCACTGACACCTCTCTTTAACAGACTTATTGGGAAAATTTAACTCTTCTGTAGCATCTAGGACTTGAATTGATTTTGAAGGCATTTTTTTCCTGAGCCTTTTCTATTGCTTTGCAAGGTTTTGTAGTACTGGGAAGAAATATGAGAGATTTAAAAGCCATATATCACACTTTTAGATTGAATTATGTCTGGGCTTCTTAGAGTGGAAAAGGCAAATGAAAAAGGAATAGGTTTTTTTCCTTCCATATTTCTTTCTCTCCTACAGTCTAACAGCTCACATTAGCCAGGTCTCTTTAGTACAAATGCACTTTTAAGAAACTGGAGTGTGACAGGATGTTAGTCAGGCAGTGGCAGTGCAAGACACATGGCTGAATAATAAAGCTGGCTTTCAGGAGGGAAACTTTGATTCTTTTTTGGGGATCCTAGCAGGGTCTCGGTGTGAGCAGGACTTGAGGGGCTCCAGGAGAGCTGGGTGATCCAGGACAGATCCTTGCAGGGCAGGAATGATCCATTGCAATGTGCAGGAGGCTGATGGACAAACAGGGCATCCCTGAATGGGCTCAAATGGGAACAAGGAGGGCACAGGAGGAGGAGGAAGCAGTGACAGGCTTTTGGAAGAGCTTGGACACGTTCCCTGAGGGTACAAAGATGGAGTTGCCAAAGTCAAAGCTTACCTTGAGCTAAAACTATCAAGGGCTATAAAAACCCACAAGAAAACTTTATTTCACGTTTGTTGACAGACAAGCAAAATCTGGGTCCCTCAGCAGGAGACCTAGAGCTAAAAGACATGCTCAGAGTGGCAGGTTCAACAAAATGTGGCACAACTGTTTTAAAACATCGTCTTGCTGTTTTCAAGATTAATTTTGTTGATTGTGCAGCTGATGAAGGAGTATTTAATTTCAGGCTGTCTTAGCACAGAATTTTTTAACTGACTCAAAACATTCAGGTCCATCCAAAATGCCGCTGTTGTTCTCTGGGTTGGCTTGCTCTCCTTGCTGCCCACTTATTCAAACCCTCTGAATTGGTGACAGTGTTTTAGCAGAACCATTTCCACCTGTGTGCACCAGCAGGTCACCAGGGATGCTGTCACCAAAATTCTGAGGTTCTTTATTTATTTTTTCCATGATATATTTAAGCCTGCATGTGTTGCAGCTGTGAATGTACCTATTTGTGAATATACCTTATTGTAAATGTACCTCATTGTAAATATACCTGCACAGATCCAACTCCCATTTCCAGTAATGGAATTCCAATGCCAGCAACAGCTCCTACAAAAAAATTAAGGCCCTACCTCCACAATATATATATTTTTTTAAATCTCCCAGTGTGTTTCAAAATACACAGAGTTCTGGAAAAGTGCTATTCTTCAAGAAGTTGCTGCATTGATAAATTTATGATGGTGCTGCCCTGTAGTGCCATTGCTGAACTGCAAGCCAGCAGTTTATCTGCATCTTATCAGAAAGTATCAATTTTGAGCTGTGATGCCCTCTAGATTAACAAATAATGTACAGAGCAGATTTCTTCACTTTTCTCTATAGGGAATCTCGCAGAAGAACAAGGACTCTTGCTTTCTATTTTCAGTGAAGTCAGGTCTCATGACATTCCTCTGGGTCACGCAAGGAACTGCTGTGCCAAACATTTTAACATTGGGAAGCAAAACAGCAGGATGACCTGACTAAAAATGGTAGTTTTCAGTGAGTGCTTCCAACACTGACTAAAGATGTGAATTAACTCTCTCTGCTCTCATTTGGTAGCATCTGTTTGCTCTGTTTAATTCACGCCCTGCATTAAGGCAGCTTTTTTGCTTTGAGCCAGGCTCGGGGGGCTACAAAAGGCAGGGGGGTTTCACCTCAGCAGAGCAAATGTGTTCCGGTGGGGTTGGTGCTTAGTTGAGAGAGAGGTTTTTTCCAGTTGATGTCTCTACCTGATGTAAGTGATGTAAAAGGACTGCATCAGGTGTGCTGTGCAGCAGAATTTCAGTCAAATACTTTCCTAGCTGCAGCCCCAGGTTGAAGGTTTAGGGTACTGCTTGCTGTCCCAAAAGCATGGTGTTCTGGTTTGAAAAGCAAAGCCAGTGAGATACTCCAAGCCAGAAATACAATTTATTAGAAAAGGGAAAAAAAGGAAAGGAAAAGAAATATATGCAATAATACAAAGGAAAAAGAAAACCACTGACAGAGTCAGAATCCANTCGGTTCCCCCCTGGCTGGAGCATTTCCCAGTGGGATGATGGAATTTTATCAGTGACTCAATGGCCCATGAGCAGAAGATCTGTGCCTGGAGGGAGGATGGGTGGTGGCAGAGATAAGGAAACTGCTCTGGATGGTTTCTGATCAGCTGGACTATCAACAGAAGATCACAGCACTCCCCACCCCTGTTCCAACAGATGGTGATGGAATACCTTTATTTTTATTATATTTTGCTCTGCAACCCATGACACGTGGCTATTGCAGAGCTGGAGCACAGCTTGGTGTGAGTGGCCAGAGCCTCTGTGTCTGGTTTAACACTTTTGTCTCTGTGTAACCCTGCAGAACTGAATAAAGCAAGAAAGGGTGAGCTTTACCTCGTACAACAGCTCCTCTGCCTTCCTATTGTAATTTAGAGCAGGCTTCAGGGCGTGTTTTTAATTATGAAACACCTTTCTGGTGTTGGCTGTCTAGGCTGGAGGGGGTTGAATTATGGCATAGGTTCTCTTTCTCACTTGCTTGACAGGTGTAGTATGGACACTCAGGGCTGGGATTCTGATCCTGAAATAAGGTTTTTAATCAATTTAGTGTGAAATTCAAAGTTAGCCTCAAATGTGTATTTGTGTGGCATAAGGTTAAGGAATAGAGTGGTAATTTTGCATCTTTGAAGTAGAATGGGAGACATGCTGAGTCTCATAGCTTTGCATATGGAATGGGTAAGAACAGTTTTTATCACTTTTTACCTAAAATTTTAAAGATAGATTAGAATTTCAATGTGTTAGCACAAAACCTGTAGGTTGTTCTTGCTGTAAAAAGGTTTTGAAAAAGGTTCATCTTCTTTAACAAGTGGTCTTCAAATGCAAGCGCTGTGGTGTAGTAGGTAGGAGCTTAGTATATAAAAAACAGTAAGGGGAAAAAAAATTCCTCTTGAATTCCATCCACTTATCACTCCTCCCAGCTGTTGCTGTGATTTCCTATGCCCAAGTGACACTTTAAAAATATCCTTTGTCTTCATGATTGCTGAAAAATTAGAAAATTCATGAAGTACTGCAGAAAAATAGATATTTCCTGAGCCCTGAGTCTGCCACTCTGTGTCCCAGTGAGATAGTGCCAGTCTGAAATGTTCAAGGGAGGGCTGTTTGCTGGGCTGTGGGGCAGTGGGACAGCTTGTCCAGAGAAGCTGGGGATGCTCCATCCCTGGAAGTGTCCAAGGCTGGGCTGGATGGGGCTCTGGCAAGATGGGATAGTGGAAGGTTCCCTGCCCATGGCAGGGGCGTTGGAATGAGATGAGATTTCAGGTCCCTGCCAACAAAAAAGTCATTGCTTGGACACAATTCTCTGCACAGAAGCCTGTTGTCGGGTTCTCTGCTATTTTGCAGAAATTCCCCGAGCTAGCAAAGTCCTTTTCCACACCCGAGATGTAAGAAAAGAGCAGAAACTCTTCAGGTCTCGTTCTCAAGGTTGTTTATTCGTTCTTGTCTCAAACATTTTCTCTCTGCCCCGCCGAGCTCCTTCCAGCAGGGCAGTCGAGGCCTTCTCCCCCCTCAGAGGGGGTGTTTATCTTTGATACTAAAAGTTACCTACAGATTATTTACTGATGGTCTCCAATACCTATTCTCTACATCAGACAGTTTCTACTCTAAACCAATCACTCATGTCCCCGTCACCAAGAAGATGGAGAGGAGAAGAAGAAGAAGAAACCCAAAAGCCACGAGGTTCCTCCATCTTGGCAATACCCACCCCCCGTACCAAAACCCAAAATCTCCTTTTACACCCTGTGACAAACTCACTGCTGCTCTATTTAAACTCTTGTGACCTGTAATTCTTCTTTTAAGGTTGGCAATGGTTCCCAAGGGCTAAAATCCAACCCTCAGGTGTTCTGGGCTCTGTTCCAAGGTCTCTGAGACCCCTGCCCGGGTCCCTGAGCCTCCAGGGCAGCTGGAGGTCAATCTTGTGTTCCCACAGCCTGTTTGCTCCTTCTGCTCTATTTTTCCTGATGGAATTAATACCTGGAATTATAAGAAAATAATATTTAATATTCTTACAGAAATTAACTTGTCTTTTGTAGGTACTAACTAGCCAGCAGCCTTCTAGCTCATAGTGGCTAGCAAGAGAAAAATGTGTTTTTAAACTTTGTATATGGCAGGAATAGAGAGAAACCACTTTCTTCTACAAAAAGAGAATATTTAAACTACACAGTATAGAAACTAGGAGGTACTTTTATCTTCAACCATGCTGTATTTATTGCAATACATTATTTTATTGTGTCACCATTCTCCGGTCTTTGATATAAAAATAACTAAGTAGTATATGTGTCTACACATATATGCAAATGTAGTGCAAATATATATTATTCCATTTATACACATATATATATTATTCCATATATATGTATGTAAATGTAGTCACTTATTACTGTTTTTCCTTTCACTTTTATTAATGAAGAAGAATTATTTTGCTTTAAAACCACTAGATTAGATAGATGTTTTATTGGCTAGCATAAGTCTATGACATTCCATGAACTGCAGAGGTATTTTCCTGATAAAAATATTATTTATGGGCAAATGTAGGCTGTAAATAGCTCTTGCTTAACCAGGTATGGTCTGCATGAGAAATCATAAAAGAGCACAGAATGGCTGATTTAATTTGGAATGGTGGGAATGATGCAAATGCTACCGTGGTGTGCAAGTTGCTGATTTAAAGCTGGGAGACAGCTTGATTTACTCTTGTCTGCAGGCTAGGAATAGCAGCAAGCTTATTTTGACTATAAATGGAAAAAGTGCGACATAAAAGTCACACAGTAAAACATTTTGCTTATATCCATTGGAACTTGTTTAGCTGCATAGCTCTGGCAGTTTCTTTGAATATATCTCTCCGTGTGTGTGCCACGTTCTGTGCCACTACATCTCATCTGCACAGTTCCCTCATTTATCTTTTTCTTGTTCCCTTGACTAAGCCAGAGCTCTCAATCTATCCTGGCAGTGTGTGGATGTAAAAATTACAAGAAATGACCCACACTAGACAAGTTTATCACAGCTCTTTCTGACTGAGTCATGAGGAAGGTTCTTATTTTGATTCACCTGCTAGACCCTGTGTCTATTCATTGATTTATGTGTAGCAGGGAATGTTAAGTTCCCCAAAATGAAGTGTCTGATCCTTAGGTTTAAGTAAGGGAAAAGAGGAATACATTTTCCCCTTCTCTAGCTATAAGTTGTGTACTACTTCATTCTAGAACTCTCAAATGCATATTGTGATTTTCTGCTTTAGCAAGCCTTGAGTAATTGCATTATGCAAAACAATTTGTAAGATCCTGAGTGAGGGGAAGATCTTGAGCATGAACAGTCAGAAACAAAGCAGTTTAAGGTTGGGATATGATTAAATGACCTGCATTAAAATTGAAAATTAGCTAGTGATGAAAGATGGGAAATTAAGGCACACTTCCTAAAGTGGGGCCAGTTCAATTAATCGCAGAGGAGCTTTTCTTCTGCCCTTTTATTATCATTAAAAAGGAGTAATTGTTAACACATTGGCAGGGACATCAATGAAAACAGTTTTTGACCTGAAGTTTGTCTTGTTTGCTATAGCCACAGTCAGTTTGTTCACCAGTTTGAGCAGTGCTACCTAAATCAGATAAATCTGGCTACTGTGGTCTGCCATTTCGTATGAAGAATCCATTAGGATTCAATCTTCTGATTTCTACAGCAAATCTAAGAGCTTCAGAGTATAGTGTATGTCTCCACAGCACATGGTGTAGAGAGCTCCAAACGAGCCAGAAGTGCTGTCTGTTCCCAAAACCTGGCACAGGAATTACAGAGAGGGCACACAGAACGCTCCCCTGTGCCATCCTGGGGTTCCAGCTACACGGGGCAAGCTCTGCCAGGCACCTTAAATTCAGACCCAGATGAAGCCATGGGGGGGTGTTCCTGTTCTCCAAGGCATTGACTCAATGAATGCCCCATTGAAAACCTCAATGGGGAACTTTCATCTTCAGGATTTGGGAGCAGCTTGAGCCCACAGGACAAATGGAATGTGTTTTTTACATGAGTACTTCTGTACAGAGGTGGTTTTCTTGGTGTGCTTTCTCACAGTGCACTTATGTATTACTGCAAAACATTGTTCTCCAGCATGCCACGTTGAATTGTCTCGTGCATTCCAGGACTAAGAAGATGGAGAATCATTTCTCTTGACCTGCTGGCCACAGGAACCTTCTGAGGTTCCTTTCATCCTGAGGTTTCCTATCACCTCTTGATCATGGGATGAGTTTATTCAAAATTAAAGTGTATCAATGTGTGAGTGTAAGCTCAAACTGGCATGTCCATGGTGAATTTAAGGTGAATATTGCAGGTACAAGCAGCAGTACCTTCAGCTTTAACAGCACCTGGCAATAGGGCAGTCTTAAATGCATCTGTCCCATGAAGCCTTCAGTTAGGGCTAAAAATTTATTCCTTCTGTGTGCCACAGTTTGATTTTCATGTCCATAAGGCAGATGCTTTTCAGGTTTTGAAAATCCTGTCTTAACTTCTTGTCAGTACTTGCATGAAAAACGCCGTGGTATGACTTGTTCCAGGCTATGATCATCGTAGACAAATGGATGTTAAAGCACCTCTCATTTTCCTAATGCAGTCTGGTGTGCTGGAATAATAGTGGTCATGGTTGCTCAGTCAAAATAATTTCTGTGATTATCAATTGGTTTGAAGCTGGCATCACATAATTGGTCTTTCAGGGGAATGACAATCCCTTCAGGTGGATGGTACAGCAGGAGCGTGGGTTTCACACAGTGCTGCTGCTTCTGCTGCTCCCCTGCAGGAACCTTTCGAGGCAGAGGGCGATGCAGGTGAGAAAATCAGGAATATTTCAGGAGACACTGTGCTGGTTTCAGCTGAGACAGGGTTAACAGGCTCTTAGGGACTGAGCCTGTAAGTGCTTACAGTGAAGAGCAGCACTTACAGCTGGGAGTAGCCCAATTGATTTTTTTGGAGCAATAGAAATCGATGTGGCTGCTCCCAGCTGTAAGCACTACAGGCCAGCTTTTTTTTGGCTATCCACTACCAAAGACACCCACGTAGAAATGTAGCAAAACCTTAGTAATGAGCGCTAGTGTGCACTGTTTAAGTTTTAATCTACGTTTTTGAAAGACAGATTTAATTTTTTAAAATTTATTTTGATAAGACATATGGTTTGGATTCTTTTTTAACCACCTGCATTTTGTCCCATGGGTTTTCCAAGACAAGCTGGAACACACCATTGAAATCTCCTAAACAAAGGGCAGGATTCATTAAAAACTCCTAGAATCTTAGTAGATACTTAATTAGCATGCAGGGACGATGTTCAAATTGCAAGCAAACTTTTATTTTTATTCTTCCTTTCCTAAACCCCATCAAAAGCCTTATTTCTTAAAAATATCTAAACAATATTCCACAGCAGCTTCCCAAACAAATTAACCTTTGAGTGGAGACCAGGCTTGGAAACACCCACCCCTAGAAGAGAGTTTTTGCAAGGAATGAGCTCATGTAAAATTGGGCAAGCTGCAGTGCAGATCAGTAATCTCAACCAGTGCACTCAGATGTAAAAACACTCTAAATCTTTTCATCCACAAAAAGCAGAATGATTGTTTTACATGAGACACGTGCACGTGTTCAGGGCCGTGTTATCACTGCCTCCTTTCCACACACTTTGGCAAAAGCACAATTACAGCCGTGCTCGTCTCTTAAAAAACCCCAAAGTTTCACCAATTGCAATGCGTCCCTCTAAAACCAAGATTCTTTAAAACGGGAGAGCGCTTGGTAAATTGGACTTCAGAGAAAGGAGATGGTGATTTGTGCAGGAATAGATCAGAGATGAGGGAGGGCTGCACTGGCCAACAGCCAGCCCCAGACTGATTCCCTGTGCACAGGTGTCCTGGTTTAGGGCAAATTTGGG